>MU757279.1:15138-70256 GCA_026770625.1 Nicotiana glauca | reverse complement strand
TCCACTACGCGAACGCGACATGCCCCACGCGATCGCGATGCCCAATGACCAGACTCCACGCGAACGCGACCTCCCTTCACATGATCGCGTATAACAAAATCCACTGATCCCAAATTCATCCTACGCGAACGCGGACAACCAAACACGAACGCGAACACCCAGACTCTATTACTGCGCGTTCGCATCGGATCCTTCGCGAACACGAACACAAAATCCCCAAGCTCCCAAGATTGCTCTACGTGTTCGCGTCCATCACCACGCGAACGCGATGCTTTAATGTCTGCAACACTTATGACAGCAAAAATCTTATCTCCATGCAAGCTAAAAATGATCCGTTTAAACCCCCGAAATCACCCCGAGGCCCCCGGGACCTCAACCAAAACCTCCAACCTACTCCAAAACATCATACGAACTTGTTCCAATCATAAAAACATGCCCTTAAACACAAATATCATCAAATCATGACGGATTCAAGCCTAAGTTTCAACTATAACTTCCGAAACCAACATTCAATCAAAAACCCAACCAAACGATGTCCGAATGACCTGAAAATTTGCAGACATATCCAAAATCACCTAACGAAGCTCTTGCAACTCTCGGAATTCCATTCCGACTCCCGGATCAAAATCTCACCTACCAACCGGAATCCGCCAAAATTCAAACTTCGCCAATTCAAGCCTAATTCTACACCGGACCTCCAAATTCAATTTCGATCACACTCCTAAGTCACAAATCATCACCCGAAACTAATCGAATCATCGGAAATCCATTCCGAGCCCTCTAACTCATAAGTCAACATCCGGTTGACTTTTCCAAACTAACCTTCTCTTAAGGAGACTAATTGTCTCATTTCCATCCAAACTCTATTCGAATTACTTCAAATTCACCAAACACGTATAATGAAACATATAGAAGCATAAAATGGGGAAAATGGGGCAGGAATACCTGAGACGACGGGTCGGGTCGTTACACCAGGAGTCCCATGGTTTTTCAGGTGGTCGCAGTCCTCATATGCATGATTCTGATCGGCTAGCCTACAGCACACCACCAGCTCCTATTCAGAGTTATTACTATGGCCAGCTTGCCTATCTGGGTCAGCCTTAGTTTCCACGGCCCCTATATTATCAGGATGGATATTTCTGTTGTGGTAGCCATGGGCACTTTAGGAGGACCTGTTCGAGATTATTAGGCATTCTTCCATAGCAACAGATTTCTCGTGCCATGATTCTGGCATTAGGTGCATCATCGCTTGCTCATCCAGCTAGAGGTAGGGGTCAACTAGCTAGCGCTAGAGGTCAGGCCACTAGAGGTGGTAGTTAGGCCATTACAAGTGGAGGTCAGATCGCTAGAGGTGAAGGTCAGCCAACAAGAGGTCACCCAGGGATATGGTTCAAAGTGGTGGGGCCCAGCCCCGATTTTATACTTTTCCAACAAGGTTTGAGGCTGAGTCATCCGATTTTGTTATCACAAGTATTATTTCAGTTCGCAGTAGAGATGCTTCAGTTTTATTTGATCTAGGGTCTACCTACTCCTATGTGTTATTTTATTTTGATTCCTATTTGGTTGTGCCCCGTGATTCCTTGAGTGCCCCTATATATGTCTCCATACCTGTGGGGATTCTAATATTGTATATCGTGTCTATCTTTGTGTGTGCCTATTATTTGGGCCCTTGACACTAGCGTAGATCTTCTACTTCTCGATATGGTTGATTTTGATGTCATTTGGGGGATGGATTAGTTGTTACCTTATAACGCTATATTGGATTATCACGCCAACACAGTGACCTTAGCCTTGGCTGGGTAGCCTCGATTAAATTGGAGAGGAACTATTGGTCATTACAATAGCATGGTTATCTCTTATATAAAATCTCGACCTATGGCCGAGAAGAGGTGTCTACCTTATTTGGCCTATGTCCGCGATTCTAGTGTGAAGTTCCTTTCGTGGATTCTTTAACAGTTGTTCAAGAGTTTCCAGAGGTATTTCCTAGAGACCTGCCGGGGATGCCACCCGAAAGGGATACTAACTTTTGTATCTATTTGGTTTCGAGTAATCAGCCCATTTATATTTTTTCCATATCGTATGGCCCCGCCAGAGTTAAAAGAGTTGAAGGAGCAGTTGCAAGATTTGTGAATATAAGGGCTTCATTAGACCTAGTGTCCTGCCTTGGGGTATACCCGTGTTATTTGTAAACAAGAAAGATGGGTCGATAAGGATGTGCATTTATTGCCGACATTTAAGCATAGTCACTATCAAGAACAAGCATCCATTGTTGAGGATTGATAACTTATTTTTCAGCTTCAGGGTGCCAGAGTGTTTTAAGACAGCTTTGATATCCCTACAATAGCTTTTCGGACTATATATGGGCATTATGAGTTTCTAGTGATGTCATTTGGCTTGACAAATGCCACAGTAACATTCATTGATTTGATGAACTGGGTTTTCAAGCCTTACCTGGATTCCTTTGTGATTATGTTCATTGGTGATATCTTGATCTAATCCCGCAGTTGAGAGGAGCATGAGCATCATCTTCAGATCGTGCTCCAAACATTGAGAGATAGCCAGTTGTATGCTAAGCTTTCAAAATGCGAGTTTTGGTTGGACTAAGTCACTTTCTTGGGGCACGTTGCAACAGTAGAGGGTATTTAGGTATATCCTATGAAGATTGTGGCCTTTAAAAATTGTCCTAGGCCTACTTCAGCCATAGAGATCTGTAGTTTCTTGGGATTGGCAGGTTATTACCGTCGGTGTGTGAAGGGGTTTTCATCTATAGAAGTCCCACTGACTAGGTTGACCTAGAAGGGTGCCCTTGTTCAGATGATCAGATGAGTGTGAGGCGAGCTTTTAGAAGCTCAAGACAGCTTTGACTACGGTGTTGGTGTTGGTGTTCCGATAGGTTCGGGGCCATATACACTATATTATGAAGCATATCATATTAGAATTGGTGCAGTATTGATGCATGGTGGAAAGGTAATTTCATATGCTTCATGGCATCTAAAGGTTCACGTGAAGAATTATCCTGTTCATGACTTGGAGCTGACAACCATTGTTCACACGTTGAAGATTTGGAGGCACTATCTTTATGGCGTTTCGTGTGAGGTGTTCATGGATCACCAGAGTTTGTAGTATTAGTTCAAGCAAAAGGATCTCAATTTGAGACAGAGGAGGTGGTCGGAGC
Source organism: Nicotiana glauca (assembly GCA_026770625.1). Classification (NCBI taxonomy): domain Eukaryota; kingdom Viridiplantae; phylum Streptophyta; class Magnoliopsida; order Solanales; family Solanaceae; genus Nicotiana; species Nicotiana glauca. The sequence goes on along the minus strand of MU757279.1, from coordinate 67,081 downwards.
TATTGAAAGACTATGATATCACCATCTTTTATCATCCCGGGAACGCCAATATGGTGGTCGATACTTTGACTAGGAAGTCAGCTAGTACGGGCAGCCTTGCGTACATTCCATTCGGTGAAAGACCACTTGCATTTGATGTTCAGGCCATAGCCAATCAGTTCGTGAGGTTAGATGTTTTTGATCCCAATCATGTCTTAGCTTGCACAGTTGCTCGGTTTTCTTTGTTTGAGCGCATCAGGGAGCGGCAGTATGATGACCCTCATTTGCTTGTACTTAGGTACATAGTGCAGCATGGTGATGGCAAGCAGGTTACGGTTGGAGATGATGGAGTTTTAAGGATGTAGGTTTTTATTTGTTAGCCTAATGTGGATGGACTTTGTGAGTTGATTCTAGAGGAAGCCCACAATTCTCGGTACTCCATTAATCCGGGTGCCGCCAAGATGTATCAGGACTTGCGGTAGAATTATTGGTGGAGGAGGCTGAATAAAGATATAGTTGCATATGTATATCGGTCTCTAAATTTCCAGCAAGTAAAGTATGAACATCAGAGGCCTGGTGGTTTGCTTCAGAAGATAGAGATACCCGAGTGGAAATGGTAGTGTATCACTATGGACTTCGTTGTTGGACTCCCACAAACTTAGAGGAAGTTCGATGTCGTTTGGGTTATTACAGATAGACTGACAAGGTCAGCGTATTTCATTCCTCTGGTAGTTGCCTATTCTTCAGAGCAGCTGGCAGAGATTTATATCCACGAGATCGTTCGTCTTCACGGTCTGCCAGGGTCTATCATTTTGGATCAAGGTACACAGTTTACCTCGCATTTCTTGAGCGTAGTGCAGTATGAATTGGGCATGCAGTTTGAGCTGAGCACATCATTTCATCCTCAGACGAACTGATAGTTCGAGCGTATTATTCAGATCTTCAAGGATATGCTCCACGCATGTAATATAGACTTAGGAGGATCATGGGATCGGTTCTTTCCCCTTGCATAGTTTGCCTACAACAATAGCTATCAGTCGAGCATCCAGATGTCTCCTTATGAGGTGTTATATGGTAGACAATGTCGATTACTGGTTGGATAGTTCAAGTCGAGGGAGGCTCGGTTATTGGTTACAGATTTGGTACAGGATGCCTTGGTTAAGGTTAAGATCAATAAGGATATACTTCACACAGCTCAATCCAGGCAAAAGAGTTTTGCCGACCGTAGAGTTCTTGATGTGGCATTCATGGTCAGAGAGAGAGTGTTGCTTTGTGTGTCACCCATGAAGGGTGTATGAGGTTTGGAAAGAAGGGAAAGTTGAGACCTAGATACATTAAGCCTTTTGATATTCTTGAGCGAGTGGGATAGGTGTCCTACTGTCACGACCCAGATTTCCCACCCTCGGGAGCGTGATGACGCCTACTAGTGAAAGCAAAGCAAGTCGATTATTCCAATCTTTTAACCTTTTTCTGTTTTTTATCCTTTAACAATTGTGAGTTAACATTGTAGCGGAAGAATCAAATTTAACAACTTAAGCTAATATCGATACAACTCCATAACATAAGCCACCCAGAACTGGTGACACAATCTCACAAACTAACTGAGAATATGACAAATAATGGTTTAAAAGATAAATAAAACGTTGGCTCTGAAATACATGAAATAAATAGAATGGAAAGATAAAAAGAGACGCTAAGGCATGCGGACGCCTGTAGGACTACCTTGGGTCGCCTGATGGACTGAAGGCAGCGACCTCACTGTGGTCCAAAAGATTCAGCACCAATATCTACACATAGTACAGAGTGTAGTGTCTGCACAACCAACCCCATGTGCTGGTAAATGCCTAGCCTAACCTTGATGAAGTAGTAACGAGGCTAGGACTAGACTACCAAATAAACCTGTGCAGTTATATCCAATACAACAAGTAGTAATTACAGAAACTAGCAATTAAGGATGGGATGTGGAACATGTTGCGGGGAATATCATGTACAAACAAATCTCTGTAAAAGAGTGAAGGGAACACAAAAATTCAACTATAAGAAAGATTAAGGAAAACAAAGACAAGTGCACAGCATCACCCTTCGTGCTTTTACTCTCATCCTTAACATAAGAATCAATATAATCGGCATGACATCACCCTTCGTGCTTTTACCTCACATAATCATGGCACGGAATTATCCTTCGTGCATTATCACTCATATCATGACATTTCATTTTACATCGTGCGGCACGGCATCACCCTTCGTGCATTACACCTCTCAAAATCATGCACGGCATCACCCTTCTTGTACACTCTTCCTCATCCAAGAAATAATCACAAAGCGATTTGGGCAAGGGAATGAACACTATCACAATGAAATCTCGGCAAGGGAACAATAGCATAACAACAATATCCCGGCAAGGGAAACAATATCATGAGTGTTTACCGTGCAAATGGTAACAACAACCAGATTTATAAATTGGATTCTAAAAATGCATGATCTATTCTCGAGCTCAATGTTTATAGCAGTTAGTGCTAAGATACGAAGTTTACCAATGAAATCTGGGCTAAAAATGGGGCGATAACAGAACTTGAAGGCTTACTGCATGGGTTTGTTTTACCAAGGGGATACAGGTTAAAACTAGGAGTTGAACGAGCCAAGGAACCAACTGTCCGATTGTAGGACTGGTCGATGAGGGACCTCAGGGTCGAGGTCAGGGTCGAGCTCAAGCTATCAGGGATAGTCGGAAATGAGATAATAGTTAGGGATATGATTAAACAAGGCTCTTTATGGTCAATACCAAGTAATATAACGAAGATCAAGTAAGAAGATGATAAATACTAAATGGCCTCGAGCCAATGAGGGCAAGCGAGTTAGAGAGAAGAAAGAGAGAGATATTGTTGCACTTGAGTAGAATGATTGGAGCTCTCTTTACAGGGTGTTAGCGACTCTTTTTTATAGAAAGGGGGAGCCTAAACTTAGTACAAGATTCGTTGTGTGATAAAAGAAAATGAGATGTGACTGTCAGCTATCTTTATGACATATGCGCGGGATGATGTCGAGCCGTCCGAATAGACTTGATCGACCCCGGATGCATTCCTCAGGAGATTTTTGTGTTCTTCGGGACTCCGGTTGTTATTATCCTTGGCAGGGCATCGGCCGATCTTGAGGGAAGTGACTGGTTCGAGATCCCGGGCTTCCAGGATCACCCTTCGAAGTGTTTTTTCAAGGAGAAATTGGCCTCCCAGATTAACCGCACACAAATAGTCTCCGTGTTTCTTAGAGGGAAGTGATAAGAAAGGATTTTGACATCATACTTCTCGGTTTTCCATAACAACGTCGTGCTGATGCTGCAGCCCCCTTTTCATAAGTGTCGAGGGACTTCGCCTTCCTGCTTCTCCGGGATCGCCCGAAATATCACGACTCTTCGTTCTTTTGAGTTATGCCATTGCTATCGGTTCAGCTTCTATGAATGCATTGATTATGCCTGCTGTTATGCTTTTGAAGCGTGGTAATGGTGCCGTTGATTACTTTGCCCTCCCTATAAATAGGGCTTTTCGTTGTTGTGTTCTTATTCAAACTTCCTTTAATACCCATCTTTTCTTCCTTTCCTGTTGTCTTGATTTTCTGCCATTTTATCATGTTCGTGGCCCGTAGCCTCAAGATACTATATGTGCACCTTGGCTCAACTCTCGATCCCCTTTTTGTTGCGTGAAGTTGTGCCGCTGTGATGCTGTTGTTATTGTTGCTATTGTTGTTGTTGCAGTCGTCGTTGGCTCGGGGTGATGAGGTAGAGGGCCTACTTCCTCCGACCCTGGGGAATACTTTGGATTATGCACCGCTGCTCAAGAGAGGGCTTGGATTATACACCACTGCTCACCCTCCTCCATCGTCTCGGCACGTTACACCCCTTTTGGGTTCTTGGGGGTGTGGTGGTGATACCTGTTGGCTGTTGCCTCTCGGGCTGAGACAACATCTCATGAAGTGGCTTCAAAATGGTAGTACTGGTGGAGCTCGTACTAGTTGAATTTTTAACCCAGCCACTTCTTGTTTTCTTTTGGCTTCTCCTTCGTTATTTTGCTCCTCCCCCGCCTTCATTTCCTATACCCTCCTTTTGAAGATGCCATTCCGGGAGGGTTAGGATGTGGTCACCGAGGGGATTGGGCTTGGAAGATATTGTCTTTGAGGTCATACGCTTAAGAGGATGATGTCAGAGATACAACATTTTAGGGATTAAGCTAGGTCATTAGGCTCTTGTTGTATGCATACCATTTGTACTTCTTTATCTTTACATAAAGATCCCCCTATGGGATTTTGTACTCATATGTAAGGACTACCCGAGGGTCATTGTAAAAGAACACTTGTATAAATATAAAGATATTTTCTTGATTCCTTCCTATGACACTCGTTGTATCTCTTTATATTTTGGTAGCTCTGAATGCATGATCTTGTTTTATCGCATGCGATACTGACCTCAGGCGTGAGTATTCTTCCCGGCTTTTTATAAAACGGCTTTGTGTGGGGTCCTTTGTGACCTCTCGAACTAGACCCGCATTAGGCCAATAACCTTGGAGCGTCGGGACCCTTTCTTTGTATGATAACATAGATAATATCTTTGGGTTTCACAGTAACCTTCGAGAAGAAACTTGCCCAATGATTCACGGTCGTGGTAAGCTAGTGACTTCTCGCAGGCGATCTCTAAATGGAGGCCTGGCTGTGCCTCGAGCCATCCTAGTCATCCCCTAGAGCCTGTTCTGCACGGGTGTTTGTTACAGATGCCCATTTTTTTTTTTGCAAACTAGCCTTCTTTGGCAGAGGCATTTTGAAGTTGTATGCCAATCTTGTGTTGGTAAAGGCATTGTTGGCCTGCTGGAGCTTTTTATTGCTATGACAGAGTTCTTTGAAATTGAGCATTACCTTGAAACAGGAGGCGGTGTCGATGGATGGTGCCTTCGGTTGGCGTAGAACTATTGCCGCCCATCCTATAAGTAATGTGAGGTTGCTTCCACTTCTTGGGGGCCCTCGGGGTTTGCTGATTCCATGACGTCGGCGGGTCATTCCCTTAGCGGCTATTTATTCGGGGAACTCCGTATCCCGGATCTTCCCTTTTTTATCAGGTTTTCCCTCCTCAAGACTCCGACGGACCCAAGCTTTGAGCTGTTCCATCAAGGGGCTATACTTTGGGGGGGGGGGCTAGATAAGAATAGGCCTTCTAGGCTTCTTGGCGAGGGGAAATAGGGGTCAAGTCGGTGTACTGGCAGTTCGGGACACATCGGAGCTTGCATTATAGAAGCCTTTCGATGAGGCAGGAGCCTTATTGTGGTAAGAGTTTTTCTTTTTCAACCTTTGAGCTGAGACATTGCTTATTTTTTAGTTGTAGAGAAAAGGCGAATACTTAAGAGTGCCTTAGGGGCGGAGCTGATCGAGCTGGGAATGCTTGTGGTAAACTGAATTATCAAATGCTTGCTCGAGCTCAATCTGAGTGGACATGATCGTGAAATTGTGGCTTGGTTCCTCAATAGTCCAAGTTGAGAATAACCGGCACCCGGACAGGTATAGTATGGAGTTGGACCGAGGATGATGAAGGAGTGGCACCCTGTCATTGATGTTCGAGTCGGGTTAGAGCGGGCTTTCCAGGGATACGTTCGTCGTAGATCTTTGGTACAGGCACTTGAAGAGACCCACGTTAGGGGTTCCATCCTTCTATAAAGATGTGCTTGAGCGAAGGCAGTCGAGCGTGATGCTCGATTTCTTATTACCGTTGCCACGGAGAGCGAGGCTAGGCTGGTAGGTCCTAATCTTTTGGGGTAAAGTATAGATTTTGCCACTTTGTATTTGTTGTTTATAGAACTTGCTTGTAGATAGAGAGCGTACCTTTCGTGTATATCTAAAGTAAGAGAAGTCTTGAAGTTTTTCCTCCTTTGTATCTCTTCCCATATTACCTTTGACCAGGCGGACTAAATTTCCGTGTTTTAGCAGGATCCTCGTAGGTCCAAAATTGATCAGGCTGGTTTGGAGTCTTTTAAGTGTGATCCTTGACGTGAACAGGCGTTGGGGTCTCTGTTCTTTGCCCTTGTGTTTAGGCTCAGTATCTAGATTAGGCCTTTACTCGAGCTTGTCTGTCCTTCGGTCTTCCGTGCCCATGCGGGCGGATGGTGATTGTTCTCATTTCTTGCTCTTGAGCATTTTTCTATTTTAACTATTTTGGGTCCACTCTTCGAGTCGCATTGGGATTCGATCTTTAATTCACCCTTAAGTTCTTTCTTGCCTGCATGGGCAGGCAACGGTGATTATTTGCGCTTTGGGTCAAAGTGACCTTACAGGTTCATGGCCCGGAGGCTCACTCGTCTAGTCGATAGTGGCATTTATGTCGTGCCCTTAGGCATATGGCAATTTAACTATTTCAGGTCAAACCTCCGAGTCGCGTTGTGACTCAAGCTTTAATTGACCCTTAAGTACTTTCGATTTTTTGACCGGCGATAGTGCCTCTTACATTGTTTTGGTTGTTGATACCTTATAATATGTGGCACGGGGGCTTGCATAGTGAACTATTTTGGATCCAATTGTTAATTTTTAAGCTGGTGAGAATGGCTCTCACACTGTTTTGCTCGTGGGCTTTTTGTAGGCTTTGTTTTCCGCTCATTAAGGTCTTTTGGAATAATTTTTCCTGACTCGTTGTCGATTTTGGAAAAACCTAAATTTCAAGTCATTATCACCGATGTTTGAGCACCTCGGAAGGTTCATAGCTCATAGGCTTAGTAGGTCGAAGCCTTGTGATTTAGAGCTGCCATGGTAGAAGCTCGTTTTATCCTGATGAGGGAAGCCTATTTTAATCGGTTCTTTCTGAAGTATATTTGAAGTTGTGGAATGCGATTTTTGTTTAGCGGCATTCGGACACATTAATTTGGCTGTATCAGCCGTTTTGACCATAGTCATATGTGTTTGGCTAGAGCCATTTTTTATCCCGAGTGATAGTTTAGGTGTCTACACTAAGGGTATGCCCTTTCGGGATTCTCACACATGCGACGTATAGCGTAAATTTCGGGATTTTCATGTCGGTCGAGTTCTTACAGTTTGTCATGCGTGTTGAGGTCTTACATCTTTGTTGTAATGTAATATAGATATGGTTACGCCGTGTTTGTCCTCTAGTGGTCTTACCTTGTTGGGTTTTGCAGTGTATAGCGATTAATGACAGTCATCGAGTGATCGAGTTTATTTAAGCTTGAAGGTCGCTTTTCGTGATCTCGGAGTTGCCTTGAAGGGGCTTTATGAGCCCAGAGTTTCGACCCTGGGGTCGTGCGAGTGCCAAATTATTGAAGTTAAGTCTCCGAGTATTTCAGAATGCATTTGACGGAGGGGTCCCTACCGGGAGTATACTTGAGATTTCCTTGTTGGTGTATGAGATGCTGAAAAGATATCCATTTATTGCTTGGCGTAGACACACATTGTTTCGTTGTTGTGAGACTAGCCCGCGCTGGCGCGGCTCCTCGGGCCAATTGATCAGTTACATGATTCACTATTGAAACTTAGTCTGCCGTTTCTCAGTCCTCCCGAGGGGATGGTGCCCTTAAAAGAAGATCAGCGCTCGTTATTGGAATGTAAAAGAAGGACTGAGACCTTATCGGATCCCCTTCTAGTGGTATGTTGCTCCACTAATAATCTTGATGCGAGGCCCTCCTTCGAGCAGAAGTCCGATTGAGGGGAAAGAGCGCGGCGAGCCTTTTTAAAGCCTAGAAAGCTCTGGGTAGAGTTAGAACTTTCGAATGTCTTGGCCAGTTGTCTGCATACAGGTTAGTGAAAAAATAATAAGGGAGTGAAGCAGTTCTTCCTCAACCCCCGGGATGCGTAGGTGACGTTTTGAGATTTGGTATGTTCCTACCATTTCGAGGCATGAGACCTGATACAACCCTCTGTTGTGTCTTATTAGGCTTGGCCGAAGATGTGGTTTGCTTACCCTATCCTTCCGAGGGTGGGGGCATTGATGCCGGCGATGAACCATATGGTGAAGAATTTCCTCTCTTCACAAATTTCTCCCTGTCAACTTATTTTAGTTCTGCCCTTTGTGTGGGATTTCATTCTTTTGGGAAAATGGGGCCGATGCTGTCTCCGGGCGGTGTGCCAGTGGCCATCTCAATAAGGCATCCATGCCTTGCGCCTTCTTCGATGGTAAAGAGCTCGGCGTCTCGGCTCGAGCTCAGATGGCTTGTATTGAGAAGTGGTCTTTGCTGTGATCGTCGTTTGGAGTCCGTCAAAGATTCGAGATGCAGGAGCGATTTGGTTTATTAATCTGTACCACCCCATTGACTTTGGTCCGACATCGTTGGTGTGCTTGATCGAATCACCAGAATTCATGAATGCATGTTTATTTTAAATAAATTGAACGGGAGAGAGGAAGACCAATGCGTCAGTGTAAGGTCGAGGCGAAGTCTCGGTGTCCTTTTCTCTAGATGTAAGGGTGTCTTCCGGGATATTTTCCTTGACCTGTGTTTCCCTGGAAATGAACATTTTTACTTCCAATTTTATGAGTCCTTGGAGGATGTCGCCACTGTTTCATTGTCGGAGTAATACATCAAGGCTTGTTCGCTTCATTCCTCCAGGTTGCCTCCCTCCCTTGGGTCTAGATTCGAGCCTGATCACTCGATGGTATGTGGTGGTGATTTTTATTAATTAGCAAGGTTGTCGTCCTCCTGAGCTGGTGGCCATTTTTCACCACGTGGTTGTGCGCGCCCTGCGTTCCCCGCGCTAGGTTGTGGTTGTTTTAAAGGGGTCCTGGACGAATAGCCTTGAGTCATTTGTAATACGTAGTTTCGCTTATGGTGATCATAATGTTTGGTATAGCAATTCTGAAATCGCACTCCGCTGGGCAGGGCGCCCTTGCTGGCCATGCCTCATCGAATCTGGCCCTACGGACGGTTCCTCGGGGATGTTTCCCTCGAGTCATTTCCCGATCATTTCGAGGTAGGTTACATCTTGTGGCGTTCCCCCTATATGTGGCGCAAGGATGAAACCTCATCTATTTTGCATTAACTTCTTTGCCAGGAGCCTACTTGGGTATGCCAAGCCCGAGAAGATTCCCGGATAGTCGTCCACGACCCTGATTCGTGGCTGGTGCCGGGTACGGGCATCCGACTAGATCTCGGCTAGGTATCTGATCAAGCTTCATTTGGAATGTCCTAGAGTCTTCGAGCATGGTTCATTTAAGCTTCGGGCGAAGGCCTTTGTTGCCTAGTCATCTGATGTTTTAGGCTCTCCCATTGCTGCTTCGATGACATCGGCGTGTGCCTCTATGGAGGAATCTGTTGGTATGGGTTATGAGGTCAGGCGCTAGGCTACGGCGCCACATCATGGTTCCTTCTAAGAGTGTTTCCCCGAACTTCCTCAACAAGGCGGGCTCGAACTCATCATCTTGAAAGTCGTTGCCTTTTCCTGCGCACGTGTAAGTGGTGGTGTGCTCGTTGGGGTCCGAGGTCCTTTCGTACTTAGGTAGTTCCGGCGTTCCAAATTTCCGTGAAATGAGTTCCGTAACCGCATCCTTGGTGGACAACTGTCGCATGAACTTCCACGAACCTAACTCGATTTTCTTGGAGAGATCCCCAAGCATCTTTGCTATGGCAAGGTTTGTTATCGATATGTTGTTTCTTGATCTCTCAGCTACTTGCTAGGTAGGGGAGCTATATTTGGCGCTAATGTGCCGGGAGTCTTCGAATGGCTCTGCAACTGAGTGATAGCCAACTGCTGTGCCTGCAACATTTCAAAAATATCGTGAAGACTAACTTCCTGTGCTTTTCGAGCTGGGGTTTGTTGGACTTCCTGTTGGTCGATATGTTGTATGCTTCCATCGGAGTGCGAGGCTTCTTTGACCCGCTGTGTTCCTTGCGAACCCACGTCTGCTGGAATTGGTCCAGATGCGTTATGAGGGTTATGTGGCGTCGCTCCAACCACTAGAACAGCCACACCATTTTTTCCGTGATTTTTGGGGTAGTCGTTCTCGACTCTTTTTACTGAGCCAAACATTTTGACCTAAAATCAAAGGATCTTGGACAAGAAAAAGTGTGAAAGATAACGTGCGTTTGTGCAATAAAACCATCAAGAAAATAATCACTATTATTTTTAGCCCCACAATGGGCGCCAAACTATTTACCATAAAAATGGTAACAATAATTAGATTTTTAAATCTGATTCTAAAAATACTTGATCTATTCTCGAGCTAGTTGTTTAGAGTAGTTGATGCTAAGAATATGAAGTTTACCAATGAAATGCAAGCTAGAAATGGGGCGATAACCAAACCTGAACGCTTATTGCCCGGGTTTGTTTTACTAAAGGGATACATGTTAAAACTAGGAGTTGAGTAAGCTGAGGAACCTGCTGCCTGGATGTAGGACTGGTCGATGAGGGACCTCGGGTGGAGATCAAGGTCGAGCTCGAGCTATCGGGGATAGTCGGGAATGAAATAATAGTTAGGGATATGATTAAACAAGGATTTTTATGGTCAATACTTAGAATATAATGAACAAAAAGTAAGAAGGTGATAAATGCTAAATAGCCTCGAGCCACTGAGGGAAAGCGAGTTAGAGTGAAGAAAGAGAGAGAGATATATTATTGCACTTGAGTAGAATAGTTGGAGCTCTCTTCAGAAGGAGTTAGCGACTCCTCCTTTATAGAAAAGGGGAGCTGAAAGTTAGTACAAGATACATTGCATGTTAAAAGAAAATGAGATGTCATAGCCGGCTAGCTTTATGACGTACGCACGGGGTGATGTCGAACCACCCAAATTGACCTGATCGACCCCGGATGCATTCCTCGGGAGATTTCTGCATTTGTCAGGACTCCAGTTGTCATTATCCTCGAGAGGGCATCGGCCTATCTTGAAGGAAGTGACTCGCTCAAATCCCGGGCTTTCGGGATCACCCTTCGAAGCATTTCGTTAAGGAGAAATCAGCCTCCCAGATTTCACCACACACAATGAGTAATAACATCCCGGCAAGGGAAATAATATCAAAAGCAATAACATCCCGGCAAGGCAGACAATACCATAAACCTCTTCTATTTTCCTCAATCACTTCACAACTCAATTCTCAACTTGAGCCAACACTCTACAATGTTCCATTACCAATAATACTTCCACAAGCCTTGTTCAACAATAGAAATCATTATATAAAGCATGAACAATACGAAACGGAGTCACATTAATCATTGTATAAGAATCACGTGCATGCTGGACACCAATGTATAGATACACCACACCTATATATCGTACTCAACAATTAACACATAGCGAATAAGACATAACTCCTAATCCCTCAAGCTAAGTATAGACCAAACACTTACCTCAATGCCACGAATAAAATTCAAGCCTCAACTACCGCTTTACCTCTTGTTTCAACCACCAATTCGCTTGTATCTAGCCATAATTTACTTAACGATATCAATAAATGCTAAATGAAACATTTCTATGCATGAAAATAAGTTTTCTTAAAGATTTCCCTAAAAAGTCAAAAATTGACCTCATGCCCACATGGTCAAAACCTGAGATTCGAACCAAAATCTGATAACCTATTTGCCCACGAACTCAACTATATAATTTGTTTTGAAATCGAACTCCAAATCGAGGTCCAAATCCCCAAAATTTGAAAATCCTATGTTCTACCCAAAACACCCAATTCCCCAATGAAAACCCTTGATTTTGTGTTAAAATCATGTGAAATGATGTTGTACATTAGAGAAAATGAGTTAGAAATGAATTATAGACGATTTGGAGATGAACGTTTCTTTGGAATATCGCCCAAGAGAGCTTAGGGTTTGAGGGAGTTTGAAAAATGAAGAATTTTCGGCTAAGTTATAATTTGCACAGGCATATATTGCATTTGCGATGTCATGTTTGCAAATGCGAAATCGCAATTGCGGCCAAAGCTTCGCAATTGCGAATGAAGGCATGTCTCTGCTTTCTTCGCAAATGCGAACAACTGTTCGCAATTGCGGTGCCTGCTAATGTCGCATTTGCAACATAAGCCTCGCAAATGCGAAGGTTTCCTGCCCCACCCCTTCATTGCAATTGTGATGTTTTTTCGTAAATACAAGCTCGCATTTGCGAGCAAAGGTTTGCAATTGCGAAGCCCGTAGACCTGCAACTCATTAGTTGTTTTCCCTAAGTCCAATTTCACTCTACGTCCTATCCAAAACTCTCCCGAGCCCTCGGGGCTCCAAAAACATGCACGCAAGTCCAAAAACATGATACAGACTTGCTCGTGCGATCGAATCATCAAAATAACATCAATAGCTATGAATTAAGCCTCAAATACATGAAATCAATCAAGAGCATCAAAATTTCCAATTCCTCAAATAAAAATCCGATTTATACTAAACGGACTTTGATTCTTACCAAACGTAACACATTAAACTTAATTAATATATAAGACCTATATCGGGCTGTGGAACCAAAATATAGGCCCGATACCATCAATTTCAGACTTCTTTTCACTTCCAAAAACTCTTATATTTTAGTTAAACAATTTCTTTCAAAAATTCATTTCTTGGTCTTGGGACCTCGGAATTTGATTCGAAGCCTATGCCCAAGTCCCAAATTTTATTACGGCCCCAACGAGACCATCGAATCACAGGTCCGGGTCCGTTTACCAAGAATGTTGATCAAAGTCAACTTTATTCAATTTTAAAAGCCAATTTCCTTATTTTACTTAGTTTTCACATAACAGGTTTCATAAAACGCGCCCGGACTGTGCACGCAAATCGAAGTGAGAAAAAAAGGTTTTTAAGGCCTCAAAAGACATAATTTACTTTAAAAACTTTCACACCCCAACCTTGGGAGGCGCGACCGGCGCTCAATCGAGTGACCCCAGCTGAGCAAGCCTTGCCAAACACTACCTACCCAACTCAATATGAATAAGGGGACCATGCTTTCATTTATTCAACAAAGGGAGATAGTATATTCAACATTTTTAGTTCATTTTAGATCACAACATTAAAGTGTAGATAAGTTAGTTTCCAAGGTTCCCATAGAGTTAAAATTCATAGGCAACATAAGTTACGATTTACAACATGGATATCACGCCCATTCAATACCCACACATGACCCACATATATGTCTACGGAGCCTCTAAGGATACAAAATAAATGTGACAATGCCGGCAACAAGGCCCGGACTATACCTCAAAAGTGAAAGTCCAAAATAAGAAGATGTGCAATATAGCCCCTTGAAGGAGAAAGGGGCTCACCAAGATCTTTGATAAGGAGAATTCTGTGCTATACACTATCGTCATTATCCTCTATGAAGCCACCTAAATTCATTTAAAAATGTAGCGGCCCCGGTAAAAGGGACGTTAGTACCATGGAATAGTATTAGTATGTATAACTAAACACCATTTTACTAGAAAGAACTACCAAGCAATGACAAGTAAATCACATAGGTGAATCAAATATGCAAATCATAGAATCATTCACATAATTCCCATAACTTAGTTTGTGGTATTTCTTTCATACGTTCATCGCTGTTCTCAATACCACCGCTATCTTGAGCGGAGTCCGATCACGACCCGACCAGCTAGGTTGCCTCATTGGAGGCATATATCTCAATTGCTATTTCATTTCCCTTATCCAGAATACAATATCAGCATATCACCACCATGTATGCAGCATGGTGTCCGATCACAGCCCGATTAGTTAGGCCGCCTTGCCTAGGCATGGTTTCTTTCTCATTAATCATCTCACTTGCATCAATTATCTTTGGTGTATCAATTCAATTCATGGGCACTTTGGGCCACACTTATCACACCATTTTCCTTTTCAATATTTAGCTTGCAAGTTATGATCATAGGCACATATGAAAGTAATTCAAGTTGCAAGCACATGTAAGTGTTCACATAGTTAGCATGAAAATTTTCAGTTTTGATCTTTGGCTTATAGACCAAGCATTTCAACACATGATTGTATACTTCATACTTCTTTAAATATCAACAATAGTACATTACTCATATTGAAACACATCTTTCATGTATATGCGTATATAAATTGCAAATCAATTAATGTGAAACAATAATCAGTACACCAACCAATTCAAATCTTACCACACCTTCGTAAACGCCAACAAAGCTCAATATCTAATAAAAGAGGGTTTTAGCCATACATACCACAATATAGCTTTCCTTACTCTTTACAAATTTTTGGAACTCTTAGCACTTCGATCTATTGTGTAAGAGTTTCAAATTAAACCCAAATTTAGAGACGAGGTTGAGATTCTAGCTTGGTTCAAGCATAATATCGAACACTTGAGGTGCATTATGATCTTAGGCCCTTTTGAGAGGAATTTCTATCATTCTATACCCCCAATTGTCATCTTTTTAGTTTATTAATTGCCATTATTCTATGGTGTGGTATGCCTGCAAGAGATTCATTTTTATACCTATGAATTACTTCCCTAATGACCCCATATATCTAGGTATACAAATATGAGTTGAGGTGATGGAGTCTTACCTCTTGGGATGAAGATTTAGGAGCCTTCACTTGATTAACTTCAAGGATTTAGCAAGATTCTATGGAGTAATCTGATGGGGAGAACCTTCTCTCACTTAGATCCCTCTCTCTCACTCTAGAAATGTCCAGAAAATGCTTAAAATGAGCTATAATACTGAATATAACGATAGGGGCGTTGGGTTAAAAATTAGAAAATTGGAGCCCTGAGTCCAATCTTCAATCGCATTTGCGATCGCAAAGTGGAAATGCGGGCCACATATTGGACCGTAAAAAGTCTCCCAAAACATTAACATTCTGTTTAGGTATACGACGGAAATACGATCTGCATACCCGTTATGCGGTCGCATAATGCGCCGCAGAGCTAACCTTTACAAAATCCCAAGGAATTCATGCAACGATTATGCGGTCCGCATATCAGTTATGCGATCGCATAATGGACCGCATTCTTAACATCAAATTAGCTAACCCACTGACTCACTTTACGGTAGATATGCGGTCCGCATACCTGGTATGCGACCGCATTCTGGACAACATTTTTGCACTCTTCCGTAAAGCTTTGGTTCTTGATTTTTAAATGCATAGATCAGCTCTAAGGGTCCAAACCACACGCGAGCAATCTCGCCGCGAAGAATTCTTTATGACATTCTAATAGTTGATCCTAACTTGGCACTATATGATTCAGGTTTTGAGTAGAAAGATTTACGTGGCCTTACAAAAACAAGTGAGGACCTTTTGGGTCATCACATTCTCCACCTCTGAAACAACTGTTTGTCCTCGAACGGGCATAAGAAATGTACTTGAGTCAGAGAAAAGATGGGGATATCGGCTCTGCATATCGGACTCAGACTCTCAGGTCGCTGCCTCAACAGGCTAACCTCTGCACTGAACTCGAATAGAAGGAATACTCTTCAATCTCAACTAACGAACCTGTCGGTCTAGGATAGCTACCGACTCCTCCTCATAGGACAAGTCCTTGTCCAGCTGGACAGTGCTGAAGTCTAACACGTGGGTTGGATCGCCGTGTTACTTTCGAAGCATGGAAAACATCAAACACTGGATGCACGACTGATAAACTTGGTGGCAACGCAATTTTGTAAGACACCTCTCCCACTCAATCAAGAATCTCAAAAGGACCAATGAATCTAGGGCTTAGATTTCCCTTCTTTCAAAATCTCATCACACTCTTCATAGGCAACACCCGAAGCAACACCCGCTCGCCGACCATGAATTACACATAACAGAATTTACGATCGGCATAACTCTTTTGGTTGGGCTGAGCTGTACGAAGCCTATCCTGAATGATCTTGACCTTGTCCAAGGCATCCTGTACTAGATTCGTATCCAACAACTGAGCCTCTCCTTGCTCAAACCACCCAACCGGTGACTGACACTGCCTACCATATAAAGCCTTATAGGGAGCCATCTAGATGCTCGATTGGTAGCTATTGTTGAAGGCAAACTCTGATAAAGGCACGGACTGATCCCACGAACCTCCAAAGTTCATAACACAAGCTCGGAGCATATTCTCCAAAATCTGGATAGAAAGCTCGGACTGCTCGTCCGTATGAGGATGAAATGTTGTGCTCAACTTGACCAGTGTGCCCAACTCATGCTGAACTACCCTCAAGAAATGTGAGGTAAATTGCGTACCTCGATCCGAAATGATAGACACAGGCACACCATGAAGAGGAACAATCTCCCAAAAATAAATCCTTGCCCACCGCTCAGAAAAATAAGAGACTGCCAACGGAATGAAATGCATTGACTTGGTCAGCATATCAACAATAACCCACACTGCGTCAAACTTCCTTCGAGTCTGTGGGAGTCCAACAACGAAATCCATAGTGATCCAGTCCCACTTAAACTCAGGAATATCAATCTTCTGAAACAAACTGTTAGGTCTCTGATGCTCGTACTTTACCTGCTGTCACTTCAAATGTCGAGCCACATATGCAACAATATCCTTCTTCATCCTCCTCAACCAATAATGTTTCCATAAATCCTGATACATCTTAGCGGTGCCCGGATGAATAGAGTACCGGGAACTATGGGCCCCCTATAAAATCAACTCTCGAAGTCTATCCACACTAGGCACACAAATGCCACCTGAAATCCTAAAAACTCCCTCATCTCCAATTGTAACATGCTTGGCACCTCTGTGCTGCACTATGTCTATAAGGACAAGCAAATGAGGATCATCATACTACCGATCTTGGATACACTCAAATAATGAAGAACGATCGACTGTACAAGCTAACACACGGCTAGCATCAGAAACATCCAACATCCAACCTCACAAATTGATTGGCCAAAGCCTGAATATCCAAAGCAAGAGGTCTCTCACCGACCGGAATATATGCAAGACTACCCATACTAGCAGACTTTCTACTCAAAGCATCAACCACCACATTGGCCTTTCCCAGGTGATATAATATGGTGATATCATAGTATGTCAATAGCTCCAACCACCTTCTCTACCTCAAATTTAGCTCCTTCTGCTTGAACAAATATTGTAGACTCTTGTGATCCACGAACACCTCACATGACACGCCATGCAGATAATGCCTCCAAATCTTCAATGCGTGAACAATGGACGCTAACTCCAAATCATGAACTGGATAATTCTTCTCATGAATCTTCAAGTGTCATGAAGCATAAACAATGACCTTGCCATCCTGTATCAACACGGCACCATGTCCAATACGAGATGTGTCATAATAAATTGTATATGGCCCTGAACCTCTTGGCAATACCAACACCAGCACCGTAGTCAAAGCTATCTTGAGCTTCTGAAAGCTCGCCTAACACTCATCCGACCACCTGAACTAGGAACCCTTTTGGGTCAATGTTACACCTCTTTTTTCTACTACATACCCGGAAGAGTATAGTATAGGGAGTTTTTCTAATTAAAGGACAATCGACACGGAATTTATTATTAAAGATATAGATTTGCCACTTGGGAGATTTATGGTGTCCTAAGTCACCATTTCAAATCCCAAATTGAGAAAAGGGTTGACTCTGTCTTATAGTCAATTTGTGTTAGAAATCCGGGTAAGGAATTCTGTTAACCCGGGAGAACGTGTTAGGCATTCCCGAGTTCCGTGGTTCTAGCACGGTCGCTCAACTGTTATATTCAGCTTAATTATCTGTTTTTACAACATTTTGAACCTATGTGCATTTTAACTGTAAACAAATTTTTTTAGGAAGATTTCAATGTCGTCTAAAACACTACTTTGGATCGCACACATGAAATGCACCCGCAATCCTAAACGCGTTTTATTCAAAGTCATGAAGATTTGGATTTGGGTCACATGAAATGCACACCCGAGTTTAGGAAGGTAAGTTATTAAAATAACGTGCCTAAAGCAACTATGCGCTTTTAACTTTGCGAGGGCCATGAAAATTTGCTAAATGGCGCGCCTCGAATTCTAAGGTCCAATACAAGTTTAAGTAAATGAAGGCCATGCAATTATCATTATTTTTTTGGCATGGTGCACCTCAATTCTAAATTAAACAGGTGTTCAAACTAGTCTTCGGAGGGCCATAACTATTTTGTGTCCTCTAATATGGCTCCCCTCAATCTATTTAATGGGCTTAATTAATTGATTAAGGGACACCAGAAATTCTCGATCCAAACTTCGAGTAACCAGGTATAACAAGATGTAGTGTCGGAGCATTGGGCCAGTCATTAAAGGCCCTGGGCACAAGTTGAGCCCAAATATAACCCAGGGAAATGAACATCAAATCTAAACCTTAAAGAGACCGCAATTCGAATCCTTGTGGAGCCCAAACTTATTTCAACATAGATATTAGTTCCCACATTTTATGTCAATTCAAAATGCCAATCAACAGATATCACGAGGAACATGCAATTGGTTTAGCAAATTGAAACTCTTGATCTTTTAAAAAGTCCAAACACCATCAACCTATACTTAGTTTTCCAATTTCAATTATTCGAGCAGGAAATGACTAGATAAACATTTTGACCACAAGTTTCTAAATCATATAATCGTTTGATCATCATACTCTCTCTCAATTTTACACTAGCTTCAAAATCAATATAAACTTTATTTCTAAAATGGCAAACTTTATTTAAAACAGAATCTGAACAAATTGATACAAACATACAAGTCCATACTTAACAATTCAAAAGATTCAAATGAACATCAAAAATAAGACCCATTGATCTTTAGCAGAAACGAAACTAAATCTGTCACCCATAATGCGAAATCAAAATAGAGCTAAAAAATAAAGTCCATGATCCATTTGTCCAACAAAAGAGATATCTACAAATCCTACTTGTATACCTCCAAGTCATGCTATTTAATATTGAAACTAGACATTTAAATATGAACATAGAACTAGATCCCTAGCATGCAAACACAACTTATCTAGTGCCTATAATTACAGACCCCCTACATAACATGAAACAACAGGAGAAATAGAGAAAAATTGAGTCAAATGCAGCTTGTACTCCACCAAATTCATTGAGTTACATGGTCAATACTTAGTCATTGTTCATTGAGCTAAAAGAGATACCTAGAAAGCAAAATAAGAGTGAAGTGAGAAAAGTAGCTGTAAACAGCACCAAACAGCCCAGATCCAACCAACTCAGCAATGTAATAGTGAGATTGCCTCAGGAAAAAAAACTCAGTAGAACAAACCACAAAAATTAAACCAAGCTCTTTCTATGCCCAAGCTCAATGCATTTTATTACCAGTTCTCAGTTTTTCAAAAGTTTTCCAGAAGTTTAAAACTAGTAGAGTGATTCACAGAATTAAAACCAAGTAACCAACACCAACTCCATCGACTTCAGCAATTGAAAACTAAGAAAAATCTAAGAAAGATTTCAATAGAACAGTAGCTTTCGATGAATTTCTTGGCTATTTTAATTTTTAGATTTTCTATCACTTAGGCCTCTTTAAAGTCTGCCTTGCAAGGAAAGAATAAGATGCGTTTATAGGAAAGAAAAAAGGGTAACCAAAGAGAGATCAGATTTGCCTCATTATCCCTTTTGAATTTAGGTTTTATCCACTTAGTCCTCAATTAAAAATCTGAAATTCATTTTAAACCCCCCAAGCTTCCTAGAAGCTTCTCAATCAGTTACCCTTAGATTCTCCTTCCCAAACTTCCTAAACTATCCTTCAACACCCCTGTTATTACCCCCCCCCCCCCCCCCCACCTAAACCAATGCAGGCCAAATTGGTTCTCAAACCAGGGCCTAAACAAATGGACCTCCAATGCCTAGGTCTGCCTCACCCCAAACCAAAAGAAAGTCTCAAATACAGTATAGTGAAACAAAACCTCAAAAAAAAAACACTCGAATCAACCACACAAAGGCTTAACCTGCTACAACCCTATAGTGGTGAACCCAACTCCATTGATTAATTTAAACTACTACTGGCTAAAAGGGAAAAGAAGATTAACAACGGAACCTTATAATACAGTACAACTAAGCGTATTGTGACACATTAATCAAACTAATCAGAATTCTAATTAAAGAAAACAAGAGGAGACTACCCTATTGATTTAAATAACCCATAACAAACAAATGAAAAAGCAAGTGGTAAATAAAACGAAACCAAAATCAAGAAAAAAATCAAAGCAAATTATGAAACAGACATACAATCAAAAGAGAGAATATGTACTATCTATTTTTCTATTAGAAACATACAAAGGATTCGATGAGCAACGTCTCTTGACAAGCTTGCTGGTCTTTGGTCTTGCAATGGGATCGGTGAGCCTCGAAATGAGTCGGAGTCGATGCTAATCGTTTGCTCTCATGGAGAAGAGCCCATTGGCATAAGTTTCGACCTATTAGTGGCCCAGACACCGCTTGAACTTTTGAAAAAGGGAGCAAAACTTGAGCTTCAAATTTGGCATCAGATTCAAGATTTAGAACCAAGGGTGTAATTTTGGGGAAGCTCGGGTTAGATTTGTGCTCCATAGAGTGTGGAGGTTGTAAAGGAAGAATTTGGGTTTGAATGGGTGGTCTGCCGCCGGCCGGAAATGGTGAAGAAGTTCAGGGCGACGGGTCTTAGGGTTGGGAATTAGGGAGATAAAGTGAGAGGCGACTGGCTTGTCTCTGACAGAGTTTGGACAGTGTTATACAATATGGGAGAAGTATTCTAATCCATTGGATGAAACGAAATGAAAGGCTAGGATTGATTAAAGCCTATGAACTCAAAATGACGTCGTTTCATATGTCTGGGCGACGATCACCTGGACCGGGTTTGGGGTGGGTCATGGGCTGCATTAGACGTGTTTAGTGGGGAATGTTTGGGCCTGGGAAAAAATATCAAGACAACCCAAAACTTCATATTTCTACCCTTTTTGTTCTCTTTTTTAATCAATTTTTTCTAAATTCCTTTTATTTTCTCTTCTTTTTTTTGTTTCTCGAAATTAAAGTAATCCCTAGAAACTATTTAACTCATAATTACCATTATCAACTAAACCAAATTAGAGGACAAATTGCCCAAAATTCAAAATTAACACTAAAAATATAAAATAAACAATTTTTTATGATTTTTCTATTTTAACTACTAATTAATTCCTAAAATGCAAAGTTAAATCCTAAATTCACATGCAACACATGTTTTTGTATTTTTCATTAATTAAGCTAAAGTAACATGCACAGACAAATGCAAACACTTGATAGAAAATGCCACAAAGATTCAAAAAATTGCAAATAACGGAAAAATTATATTGTTTTGAATTTATAGGAGCAATTCATATAGGGCTAAAATCACATTCTCACAGTTGCCCCTCTTTGCTCGGAAACACGAAGAGTTTTCGTGCAAAAAAAAAAAGTGAGCGCACACGAGCGATTTTTTGAATGCTCTGTGGGAAGCATTTTTGAAAGATTTGACTACATCCTACTTCTGAGGTTGCCTACATATCCTTGGTTAAAAAGGAATCAGGTCAGTGTAGTTTGAGAATGTTTGGTAGTTGGGACTACCATGAAGCTGTGATCTCAATGTTATTGTTGCTGCAACTACTGCTTAGTGAACCCCTTATTACACCATGACAAAATAAAAAGAAGCTAGACTAAACTATGATCTATAAATTACAAAAACCTATCTATATCTTCAAACTTGATCTTGCAGTTCTTGTTGCTTTGTTGACTTGTATTCTCTTGGTAAAATCCCTTTGTTGCCGCCTTGAATTGTAATATGAGATGTTTTCCATTTCTCCAAGTGGACGCCTGATTGCTGAACTCGAATTGTACTTTGAGATGTTTTCCTTTTCTCCAGGTGGATGTCTGACTGTTGAACTTGAACTATATTTTGAGATGCTTTCCTTTTCTCCAGGTGGACGCATGACTGCTGAACTTGTATTGCACTTTGAGATGCTTTCCCTTTCTGCAGGTGGATGCCTGACTGCTGACTTGAATTGTATTCCCATGCTCTCCAGCTGGGTGCCTAATTGCTAAACTTGAAATATATTCATGTGCTTTCCAGGTGGGCTCCTTATTGCTAAACTTGAATTGTATTCCTATGATCTCCGGGTGGGCACCTGACTGCTAACCTGGATTGTATCCCCGTGCTCACCAGGTGGGCTCCTGACTGCTGAACTTGAATTGTATTCCCATGTTCTCTAGGCGAGCTCCTGACTACTGAACTCGAATGTATTCCCGTGCTCTCTAAGTGGGATCTTGACTGCTGAACTTGAACTGTATTCCCGTGTTCTCCAGGTGGGCTCCTGAATGCTGAACTTGAATTTTGTTTCCTTGCTCTCCAGGTAGGTGCCTGATTGCTGAAACTTGAATTGTATTCCCTTGCTCTCTAGGTGGGCGAATGATTGCTGAAACTTGAATTGTATTCCCTTGCTCTCCAGGTGGGCGCCTGATTGCTAAAACTTGAACTGTATTCCCTTGCTCTCCATATGGGCGCCTGATTTCAACAAATAGATAAAAACAAAGAAAATTCCTGCCCCAGTTTGGTAGCTGGGCATATATATGAGTGTAAAACTGAATCATGTTACCAAATATCAATAATAATTTGAAAGCTAAACCCCAATGATAATTTTAAAGCTACATTATATCTTCTAAAGGTATGACTTCCGCTAAATCTTGTTATCTAATAAAAATCTTTAAAGCTAGGTCTCATTATTCAGGATGGTCCTGAAAACGCCTACTTGAATCCTATCTCAAACATGCAAACTTTGGAATCAACTTATATTCCTTTTGGGGTACATTTATGCTAAATTATGCTACTCATGATTGTTTTGAAATTTAACTAGGTCCTATTTTCCAGGAGGGTCCTGAGAATCAAAAGTCAAACCTGTCTAGTTCTTGCCTTTCCTTACGGTGGGTTTCTCCGAAACAAACAAGATTTTCTGCCCCTGTTTCAATCAAAGAAAAATCTTGTCAGTTTAAAATGTGGTGGTTGGTTTGTGGTCTTGAACTTTGATGGTGATTGCTCCTTCACTTCCCATGATCACTGATTTCCACTCCAAGACCTTGCTTGATTATTGACTAACCACTTTCTCTATTATCTGTATCACTAAAATACCTTTTCTCCGTTCAGACCCAATATCCTCTATTTGTTCCATTGCTCATGAACTGCATCTACCCAAACTTTGTGTCCTACATGAATCCCAAATCACGTCCATTTCCCCCACTCTGTGTGTATGAAGTTCTTTATTGACTTAAACCACTGGCCTTGGCCTTGAGGTCTGTTGCTCCTTCACTTGACATGATAACTGATTTCCATTCGAAGACCCTGCTTGTTCCTTGACTAACCACTACCTTTGTAAACCTTAACCCAGAAAATACCTCTTCTCGTTCGAACCCAATACCTTCTATCTGTTGCATTGCTCCTGAACTGACATCTAACAAACTTTTATGTTTCACATAATCCCCAAAGCATATTAATTGTTACCAACTTTAGTGTGCATGTTACTCTTTCCTGATTTAAACCACTGGCCTTGATCTAGAGGTCTATTGCTCCATCGCTTGCCATGATAACTTTCTATTTCTGCTTGGAATATCTTGCTTGTCACTGGTCTACCACCATTTTTGTTAGTCTTATCACAGAAAATACCTTTGATCTGTTCACCCTAGCCCTCCTTCTGTTGCTTTGTCCATGAACTGGTATATACCAAGCCTTTGTATTTCACACGAATCCTAAAGCATGTTGATTGCTACCAACTCAGTGTGCTTGATGTTCTTTCCTGACTTATGACGCTTTGATGTGTTTTTGTTGTTTTGTTGTTGTTGTGACCAAACAGACTCAGGAAGAGAAATTAAACAAGACAAAAGGAACATAGTAGAGGACAATGGAAAGAGATAATTCCTTACAAGAAAACTACAAAAGTAGAAACCAATCGGATGTGGATACCAACTCTAATGACCATGACATGCACCTACAGCCTATTCTGTTAAGAAAATCTGATGTTCAACTCTTGTCGTACCTTTTTGCCGTGAAACTGGGCTTCAATGCTCCGCGTATCCTATCTAATTCACAATCCTTATTCGACTTTTAGTGGTCGAAGGGTGTTCACCATCGAGCTTCTCTCTTTTTGGTCTTTCTCTTAACTCACCGTCGCCTAATGGTGCCCGTGAAGGTTTTCACGAATAAAACTCTATCATTTTTATTTCTCTTAGCTTTTATTTCTGTAGATTATTTCACCAATAAGACTCTCTCATTTTTCATTATTTTTCCTCCTTGAACCGGATTGGTTCCCCTTACATGAATCACCTCTACTTGCTCGACTTGGCATCTCGTGGAGATAGATCAGAAGGCCTTTCTTTGGACCGTAACGTGGGCTTTTTGATAGGGTAATAAATAAAGGGTATCAAAGGCTCAAAACAATTCAAATGGGTTCAAAATTGTAACTTTCGGAATCAGTTTTGTTACAACAACCACAACTTCTGCCCCAGTTTCTTACGTGGGGACTTTTGGATTTTTATTTTGATGGGACCAAACCATGAGGTTGCCAACGTATCCTTAAAAGGAATTAGGTCAAACGTAGTTCATGTCATAGGAAGTACTTTGTTTGTTGCGATTTTTCTTTTTCCTTTTCATTCTTTCTCTTTTTCCTTTCTTCCTTCTTTCTCTTTTTGTTGTTTTGTTGTTGTTGTTTTTTCTTCTTTTTTTCTTCTTTCTTTTTCTCTTTTTTTTTCTCTTTTCATTCTTCTTCTTTCCTATTTTTCCTTTACTTATCTTTCACGCTTGTGTTTCTGATCTTTGCTACTGATTGTGAAAGAGGGGTATGAAAGAAAATAAATGAGGCTCAAAGGGGTAACAAAGGATAAAGTATTTAGATAGCAGAACAAAATGCCTTCTGTGAGCACGTGATTTTTGCCTTACATCGAGATAACTCCAAAAATAGATCAAAATAATTTTTATTGATTTTTTTTAGGAATTTTCCTTTATTTAGTTGCATTTCATGCATTTTAATATTTTAAAATCAAAATAATAGATACAAAAAAATATCTTGCATAGCATTTAGATTTAATCGGAAGTCAATTGGTTTTCATAAAAATTTAAAATTCACAAAAAATATTTGATTTTTACACCTTTTCCTTTTGTTCATCTTTCTCTTCTAATTTAGGATTTAGTAGTTTTATAATTTTCATAATTAGTATAATTTTAGATAATTTAGGTTTTCAATTCTAGAATTCTTATTATAATATAAATAAATAAATAAATAAATAAATAAATAATAATAAAAGCAGGTTACTGAAAAAAGGCACATAAGTTAGAACATGTTTTGAAATCAGATAAAGTCAAATACAACAGTTAAGCGACCGTGCTAGAACCACGGAACCCGGGAATGCCTAACACCTTCTCCCGGGTTAACAGAATTCCTTATCCGGATTTCTGGTTCGCGGACTGTAATACAGAGTCAATATTTTCCTCGGTTCGGGAGTCTATCGGTGACTTGAGATACCATTAATCTCCCAAGTGGCTACTATGGATAATTAGTAACTAAATCTCGTTCCGAATGTCCTTTAATTGGAAAAACTCCTTTACGCCCTCGTGGGTGTAGTAGAAAAAGGAGGTGTGACAGCTCTGGCAACTCTGCTGGGGATAAGAACCCAGAACATTTTGTTCAGGGTTCAGAATTCGAGATTAGATAAATTGTTGTATTTGGTTATATCTAATTTTCCTACATGTTTCATGCTTAATGTGCTAAATGCTTTATCGTTTTGATATTATTTGAACTGTATATAAACTGTGCCGAAACCCTTCTCTTCTCACCTCCGGGGATGTGCTTACTGGTTTAGACTCCCTATTCTGTTAGTGTCAATACCTTGAAATAAGAAAGAGGTTGGACAAGTTACTAAGCCGGATGGCCTTTTGGTTCCCGGTACGTAGCCCCCTCCTCAACTCAAGTTGTCCGCTTGGGTACACAGTCTAGAATATATACTCAGGTTTTGAATCTAGAATAACTCAGCCTCATGCCGGATCCCTAGTAGGAACGCTTATTTGCATCATGTTGCATTTGACTTAGGCGATTCAACATAGGGGTTGGGTACGTCTAGGACAGGTAACCGGATATGAAAAGACCACCATGATGCATTTTACAGGCACTTATTTGTCTCGGGCCCGCATGCTGACCGACTTTTAAACATCGGGAATTTTGTGAAATTAAGAAAAAGAGAAAAAGAGAGAAATAGCAGTGTAAAGAATTAATTATTTAGTTTTAGAAAAACCGATGCCCAAATGTTGCCGAAACTCTGCCGAAATTTCAAAAAAATGAAAAAATGAAAATGTTTTGTTTTTAATAGTTTGTTTTACTAAAAGTAAAGGAAAAATAGAAAAAAGAGTCTTTATTTTTGGAAATTGTTCGCAGAAAAAGAAAAAGAAAAGGAGTCTTTGTTTTAGTTTGGGAAAAAAAGGTTGTTTTATTGTTTGTTGGAAATGAAAAGGAAAAAGAGATGTCGTTATTTTGTCTTGTTTTCAAAAATAGAAAAAGGAAAATAGTTTGAAATGTCAAAAAATGAAAATAAAAAAAAGGAGTCTTGTTTTAAAATAGTTCATTAATTTGCCCGAACTACGCTGGTTTGATTCTCACTGGATGTGAGATACGTAGGCAACCCTCATTGGGTCCAACCACCCCTTTTGCAAAAATAGACAAAATCCCAAAATTTTAATTTTTACCCAATACGCCATTCTTGTTGAAAAATAAGCCGAATGTCCCCAAAAGGGCACCGGAAAGCTGTTTTCACAATAACAGCCACCCACAGTCATTTTAAAACGATTTTCGGGCACAGCCTTAAAATCTCCCTTTCGGAAGTGCTGAAAGGCCGTATTTGCAAAACTGAGTCTTTGTTTTCTTAAAATAAATATTTTTGAAGCATAGCCACTTTTCATTTTCAAAATAAGCCACTACATGGCAAGTTTTTCTTTAAATAGTCATAGTTGACATGGAAACCTTCTCAGTCTCGCGCAGGACTGTGGCGATGCCGAGTGATGCCCCGCGGGCCCCAGGATATGAAGCTTTGTTTCACTCTTGATCTAGTTTTAATCATCGAGTGTGTATGTTGAGTCTGCTTTTGTAGTTTCCTTTCAAGAAAAACAAATAGTCTGGTATCTCTTGGATCGGCGTTTATTAATGAAAATTGAAAATCCCAAAAATTATCCCTCTATTTTTACATTCAAATTGCAAGAACTACGCTTGGTCTGATTCATGCAGGGTTATGATACGTAGGAAATCTACATAGGATTCGACCATAATCAAAAAAAAAAAGAGGAAAAACCACAAAAAGGGCAAAAAGAAAAGAAAATAGCGGAAAAACAAGAAAAAAGAAAAGAAAAATCAAGAAAGGGAGAAAATAGGAACAAGAGAAGACAAAGGCAAGAGTGAAAAGAAGAAAAAACAAAAGAAGAAACACAAATGAAGAAAAAGTTTGCAATTGGAAACAAGGAAAAGCCGGGATGATGCATGCGCCCGATCAAAAGCTGTTACCAATATGTTACGTGCCCTAACGCTAACGTAATGGTTTCATTTTGTCATGTCATTTCAGAAAGGTGGTTGGTTTGGGGTTTCAAAGTGGTAACTCTTCTTTACAACACAAGGACAAAATGCAGTTGTTATCCTGGCAACTCATTCCTACAGTACCCGGTCGAATAAACTAAACATGACAGGCCAAGAATCCGATACCAGTATTGTGGACCCGTAAAAAGAGATAGAAGTTGTGGATGTCAAAGAAATAAGGGAAGAGAAGTATAAGTTGAGGCAGTAGATGGCCGAGATGCATCAGGCCTGGGCCAAGGGTCAACCGGCGCCAGTTTACCCCGCCAATCCGGCATATAACCCACCTCTGGCTCAGTCTCAGGAGCTTTCTACTGTGAATTCATCTCCAGCTTTCCCTTTCTACCAACAGAATTATAGCACCACCTCCTACCTTCCCCAAGATCCACTACCCAAACAAAACCCTCCTCCACCAGTCACCCATGTCTTTGTGGCGCCTTCACCTGCCACAATGCAAAGATCTTCCAGTAAGCCCCTGTTTCAAGCTCACGACAGCCAATACTACCCTCCCGAGCCTACCTTTAAAGCTCCTGAGCCATATTCCTACACTCCTCACTTGGAGCTCCCGGTGGAAACTGACAAGCCGCTTAAGGATCCGGAACAGGAAGAGATGTTTCGAAAAGTAAAAAGCCTGGAGCAATCCTTCAGGAACATGCAAGGATTGGGTGGTCAAGTCAGTGTGGCCTACAAGGATTTGTGCTTGTTTCCCGATGTCCAGTTACCTGTGGGATTTAAGTTACCAAAATTTGACCTATATGATGGACACGGTGATCCGGTGGCCCACCTGAGGTTATTCTACAGTAAGATGAGAGGAGCAGGAGGAAAGGATGAACTACTGATGGCGTACTTTAGCCAGTGCGTGAGTAGTTCCGCTTTGGAGTGGTATACACGATAGGACCATGGTAGGTGGTATACTTGGGACGACTTGGCACAAGCATTCGCCTGCCATTTCCAGTACAATCTCGAAATCATCCCAGATCGTCTGTCACTGACTAAAATTGAGAAGAAGCCTGGGGAAAGCTTCAGGGAGTACGGTTTTCGGTAGAGAGAGCAGGCAGCAAGAGTCGATCCTCCAATGAAAGAGAGCGAGATGGTCGACTACTTCTTACATGCTTTGGAGCCAACCTCTTATGGTCACTTGGTGTCAGCAGTGGGAAAATCTTTTAATGAGGTAGTGAAAATGGGAAGTATGGTTGAAGAGGGGCTCAAATCCGATAAAATCATGAGTTATTCTGCAATCAAGGCGACTACACAGGCTATACAGAGCGGCACTAGAGGGGTACTGGGAAAGAAAAAGAAAGAATGTGGCGGTAGTTGACTCGAGAACTTGGTCCAGTGGCCCATCACCATATTACCATCAACCTCGACCCCGTCCCCAAACCTACTCCCACACTCCCCAGCACTATTACCCACCCCGTGGTCCCGACTTCTCTGTCCACCATGCTCACACATACCCCTAACATCCTACCCATGCGTCATGGCATGCACCCACTCCACAAAATACTTACCCAACTCAAAACACCTACCCACCTCCAAGAGCCTACAGGAATCCCCTTGGAGCAGGTTTGCGAGCTAGCCAGAATTTCAAGCAAGAGAGGGCACAGAAGCAGGAAACTTTCACCCCCATCGGAGAGTCATATGCATAATTGTTTGAGAAACTAAAGCATTATAACTGGATTGCACCAATTCCCCCAAATCAGGTGGACAAGCGTACAAGAAGCTTTGACCCTTCTAAAAGGTGTGAATATCATTCCAATGCCGAGGGGAACAATGTCGAAAATTATCGGGATTTGAAAAGAGAGATAGAAAGAATGATTCAGGAAGGGATAATTGCGGTCCAGGATAGTGGTACCCAGAACATCGCACAGAATCCTTTACCTGCACATGACAGTGCATATTTTGTGAGGAAGATCCATGGCGACGGGGAGTATAAGAATCCTCTCGAAAACTTGTTGAATAAAGGTCCCAGTAATTTTTATGGGCAATCCAGTGGCTAAGGTGTCAAGTTATGTGATTGAAAGATGATCCCCCTCTTGGCAAACTAGAGTGGAGATTTGGTGGTTTATTTTGTTGTCATTTCTGTTGTCCGGGTTATTTTCAGGGTTATAATCCGGACATTTTCTTGTGACTCAGACCCTTCTGTCTTGCTTTGTTTAGTCATAATAGCTTTTCTAGTGCCGTCTAGGTTTGTTCAAGGGCTGTAACTAGTTTAGTTTTCTTGTTTTGTTGTTTAGATCCTTTCACCGTCAGTCTAATGCAATTCTCTATTTCCTGCCATTTCTAGTCATTTTATTTAGTTCTCTTCTCCCTTTACAATTCTTTTATGCTGGTTCTAGTGACACGACATGCACGCATAATTCTCAGCCTGGCTTTAAAAGTCAGTTTAATAATGAAGTAATGAAACAATGTTGAAGTTGTAAGGACATTCAAGGGAAATGAGTAAAGGCATCACTTCGAGTCCAAGTCAAGTGAAACTGGGGGCAGCTAGAACATAAAGAAATATGGTTGAAATGCATCATGCCGCATCGGTTTCAAGCCAAAGGCAAGTTGCCCTAAGTCTACAAGAACTGGCCGCGGTACTGAGATTTTTGTCCAATGTTGCCAAGCAATTGACGAATACGGAAGGCAAGCATGTGAATCAATCAAAAGGTGCTATGTGTGTTTTCCTCACCTTATTTAACTGTGTAGTTTGTACTTGGCATGTTTTGGGAGATTGGAATGATGAAGGCATTTTATTCTGCTATCCAAATACTTTATCCTTTGTTACCCCTTTGAGCCTCGATTATTTTCTTGCATACCCCTCTTTCGAAATCAATAATAAGACTCGCAAGCTCAAATGGGGAAGTAAGTGGAGAAACAAGAGAAAAAATAGTGAAAGGAAAGTGAAATAAAAGAAGAGAGAAGAAACAGAAAGAAAAGAAAAGAAGAGAAAAGAAAAGAAAAAGCAAAAAGAGAAAAGAAAAAGAAAGAAAATAAGAGAAAAGAAAATAAAAAGCAAAAAGAGAAAAGAAAATAAAAGAAAAGAAAAGATAAGGAAAAGAAAAGAATGAAAAGAAAGGAAAAGAAAAGTGGAAGAAAGATCGCAACAACAAAAGTAGTCGCCTGAACTACATTTGACTTGATCCCGAAAGGGTACATAGGCAGCCTCTCTCTGAGGTTCAGTCACACCGAAATAAAAGTCCAAAAGTCCCCAAGAAAGAAACTAGGGCAAAAGTTGTGATTGTCGTGGGAAACCTGATTTCGAAATTTGTAATTTTGAACCCATGTTTAATTGTTTTGAGCCTTTGATAACCTTCTTTTTACCCCCATCCAAAAACCTGCATTACGGTCAAAAGAAAGACCTTTCGATCAGTCTTCAAGAAATGTCGAGTCAAGTGAGCAGAGGTGAATCATATCAGGGGAAAAACTCCAGTACAAACGAAGGAAATGAAGAATGAGAAAGTCTTGTTGATGAGAAACCTCACGGGTACCCCCAAGGCGATAAAAGCTGAGAGAGATCAAAATGAGAGAGTCTTATTGGTGAAAATCTTCACGGGCACCATAAGGCGACGGTGAGTTGAGAGAAAAATCAAAATGAGAGAGGCTTGATGGTGAAAACCCTTCGGGCACTACAAGTCGAATAAGGATTGTGAATCAGATCAGGCAAGCGGAGCATTAAAGCTCAGTTTCACGGCAAAAGGTACAACAAGAGCTGAACATCAGATTTGCTAAACAGAGTAGGCTGCAGGTGCATTTCAAGGTCGTTAGAGTCGGTATCCACATCCGATGGGTTGCTACTTTGTAGGTTTCTTGTTAGGAATTGTCTCTTTCCATTACCCTTTACTCTATTCCTCCCACCTTGTTTTACTCCTTCATCCTGGGTCGGTTCAAAACAAGTGAAAAATGACTTCAAAATCTGCCACCAAGCTTTCTAATTAAACAAAACAGGATCTGGTGAACACATCAAGGCATCAAGTCAGGAGAAAACAGCAGGCACAATGAGTAGGCCGCAATCAACATGCTTTGGGATTCGTGTAAAATACAAGGGTTTGGAACGTATCAATTCAGGAACAATGCAACAGATATAGGATGTTTGGTGAACGGATCAGAGATATGTGCTACGTTAAAGGTAGCAAAGAAAGTGGTTAGTCAATAAACAAGCAATATCTTCGAGTGGGAATCAGTCATCGTGATAAGTGAAGGAACAATAAACTCAAGGCTGAAGCCAGTGGTCAAGCCAAGAAAGAACATCATACACACAAAGTGGGGACAATAGACATACTGCGGGATTCATATGAAATATAAGGATTGGGGAGATGACAGTTCATGCAATGCAAAAATGGAAGATATCGGGCCGCCCTCAAAGTTCAAGGCCACAAACCAACCACCACATTTAAAACTCACAAGTTTTCGTTGTTTGAAATAGGAACAAAGCAGTGCAAGAAAGTTGGTTCAACAGTAAGGGAACAAGGAAGGATAGAAAAAGAAAAGGAACAAGAGGAAAACCGACAAAAGGGAAGTTTTTCAAATCACTGACCTTTGCCGTTACTTTTCACAATATTTCCTCCTAGGATAAAAGGGCCTAGTCTGATGGATTTTTCTCCAAATCATAATCTTCGTGTGATGAATCTTTCTCCTAATATAGTAAAACTAGTCTAATGAATTCCCTCCTAGGACCAAAATCTTAGTCTGATGAATCTTTCTCCTAAGATAAAAGAATAAAAGACCTAGTCTGAGGAACCTTCTCCTAGGATCAACATCGTAGTCTGATGAATCATTCTCCTTAGATAAAAAACCTAGTTTGATGAATCTCCTCCTAGGATCTAAATCTTAGTCTGATGAAGTTTTCTCCTAAGATAACCAAAAATGGACCTAGTCTGATGAACCTTCTCCTAGGATCATAATCTTAGTCTGAAGAATCTTTCTCCTGAGATAACAAAGGACCTTGTCTGATGAATCTTCTCCTAGAGTCAACATCTTAGTCTGATGAATATTTCTCCTAAGACAGCAAAACACCCTAGTCTGAGGAACCGCCTCCTAGGATCAAAATCTTATTCTGATGAAACTTTCTCCTAAGATAACCAAAAACGGACCTAGTCTGATGAATCTTCTCCTAGAGTGTAAATCTTAGTCTGCCAAAACTTTCTCCTAAGATAACAAAGTACCTAGTCTGATGAATCTTCTCCTAGAGTCAAAATCTTAGTCTGATAGCAAAACACCCTAGTCTGAGGAACCGCCTCCTAGGATCAATGTCTTAGTCTGATTAATCTTTCTCCTAAGATATCAAAACAACCTAGTCTGAGGAACTGCCTTCTAGGTCAATGTCTTAGTCTGATGAATCTTTCTCCTAAGATATCAAAACACCATAGTTTGAGGAACTGCCTCCTAGGATCAACGTCTTAGTTTGACGAATCTTTCTCCTTTGATAGCAAAATAAACCTAGTCTGAGGAACCTTCTCCTAGAGTCAAAATATTAGTCTGATGAATCTTTCTCCTAAGATAACAAAATGGACCTAGTCTGATGAACCTTCTCCTAGAGTCAAAATCTTAGTCTGATGAATCTTTCATGTGAACTAAGTGAATCTTCCAATCTTCCAAACTATAGTCTCACCATAGTATCAATAGCTTAGGTAACAACTCACAAGTCTGCCCAACCACCAAACTGGGGCAGAAAATTTTCTTTGTTTGTTTATTTGGTTGCAGTCAGGAGCCCACCTGGAGAACAAGGTAATACATTTCAAGTTCAGCAATCAGGCGCCCACCTAGAAAACAAGGGAAGAACAATTCAAATTTTAGCTTTCAAATTTTAATACTTGGTAACATGCTGTACTCAGTCACCAAACTGTGACAGAAATTTTTCTTTGTTTGTCTATTTTGTTGCAGTCAGGAGCCCACCTGGAGAACAAGGGAATACTTTTCAAGTGTTGCAGTCAGAAGACCACCTAGAGAACAAGGGAATACTTTTCAAGTGTCAGCAGTCAGGAGCCCGACTGAAGAACAGAGGCATATATTTCAAGTTTTAGCGATCAAGAATCACTCGGAGAAAGGACAAAACACTTCAGAACACAATTCAAGTTAGCAAACAAAAGAAGCTCGCGACAAGAATGCGAGTCAATAGTCCAAGATGATCAACAGAAGTTAGTCACAATAAAGAAAAAGAAAAAAAAAAGCAAGAAGTTAATGCAAATGCAGAAGTTGATGAAAGATGTGGGTTGCTCAAGACATGGCTGAGGTCATAAGCACTGCATACATGGTTTTGGTCCGAAAAGCTAAAGAAGAACGAGCTAGCACCTGCAACTAACAAACGCCAAGGTTCAAATCTAAAGTCTGCATGAAGAACATTCAAAACTCAAGATCAAGATTCAGAAGACTTATAGATAGGAATCTTGTAACTCATAGTTGACAGGCTTAGATAGTCTTTTTCATCTTTTGATTTTGATGTAATAACAGGACCGCAGACCGGAACCTCGGTAGAACGGCACCTCGACCGGCTCTTCACCTCGGCATACTCTACCATCTCACTCACTTCTGAACTACACTGACCTGATTCCTTTATAGCCAAGGATATGTAGGCAACCTCTGATGCAAGGTTCGGTCAAATCTTTCAAAAAAATGCTTCCCACGGAGTATTCAAATGGGCAAAAATCGCTCGTATCCACTCACTTTGACTTTGCACGAAAACTCTTCGTGTTTCCGAGCAAAGAGGGGCCGCTGTGAGCACGAGATTTTTGCCCTACATGAAGATAACTCCAAAAATAGATCAAAATAATTTTAATTGATTTTTTTTAGGAATTTTCCTTTATTCAGTTGCATTTCATGCATTTTAATATTTTAAAATCAAAATAATAAATACCAAAAAATATCTTGCATAGCATTTAGGTTTTATCGGAAGTCATTTGGTTTTCATAAAAATTTAAAATTCACAAAAAATATTTGATTTTTATACCTTTTCCTTTTGTTGATCTTTCTCTTCTAATTTAGGGTTAAGTAGTTTTATAATTTTCATAATTAGTTTAATTTTAGATAATTTAGGTTTTCAATTCTAGGATTCTTATTAAAATAAAATAAAAATAATAATAAAAGCAGGTTACTAATAAAAGGAACATAAGTTAGAACATGTTTTGAAATCAGATAAAATCAAATACAATAGTTACCCGACCATGCTGGAACCACGGAACCCGGGAATGCCTAACACCTTCCCCCAGGTTAACAAAATTCCTTATCCGGATTTCTGGTTCGCGGACTGTAATACAGAGTCAATATTTTCCTCGGTTCGGGATTCAATCGGTGACTTGGGATAAAATTAATCTACCAAGTGGCGACTCTGGATAATTAATAACTAAATCCCATTCCGAATGTCCTTTAATTGGAAAAACTCCTTTACGCCTTTTCCGGGGTAGGTAAAAAGTAGGTGTGACACCTTCGTCATTCCAATCTTCAAAATATGCCAAGTACAAACAACACAATTAAACAAACCAAGGAAAACAATCGTAATATCTTTTGATTGTACCAGACTTAACTATATCCACATATCCACCTTCTACATTCGTCAATTTTAACGCACCGTTGGACATCACTCTTTGTTACGACGAACTACCTCTGTCAATTTGGGGCAACTTGCCGTTAGCTTCAACCCAATGTAGCATAATGCATTTCAATAGTGTTTCTTTATGTTCTATCTGCCCCAGTTTCACACAATTCAGGCTCGAATGATCTCAAAATGTCAAAATCTGTACTTATTTCCCTCAAATGTCCCTATCATCTTCAAAATTGTTTCATTGCTTCATGAGTAAACTAACTTTTTAGAATAGTTCTAGAATTTCGCATGCATGTCATGTCACTAGAACTAGCATTTAAACAAAAGACAAAATGGAAGGATAGAAGAGAATTAAACAAAGAAAATGACTAGAAACAACAAAATACAGGAAATTGCATTAGACAGACGGTGAAACGGTTCGAATAACAAAGAAAGTAAAACAAATGGGGGTACAACCCTAAAACAAAACTAGGTAACACTAAATAAGTTGTTACGACTAAAGGAACTAGGAAAAATAAAAGGATAGAAGGGTTTGAGTCACAACACAATATCCGGATTACAACCCTAAAATAACCTGGACAACAGAAATGAAAAAAAAACCACCAAAGCTCCTCTCCGACTGACCAAGCAATGGAGCGTCTTTCCAATTACCAAGCATGGTATCTTAGCCACTGAATTCTGCATCAACAATACTAGGAACTTCACAAGTCTTCATCACATTGTTCTTAACAAACTGCTTTTGGTTCCTTTTGCCTGCTCGTTCCTAAGATCAACCTCTGATAGTGCTAAAAAGTTGGTACCACGTGGGCCTCCGAGGCTCCAAGAAGAATTCTCACATTCCTTTTCAAAATAAATCATACCCACCATATGCGTCTCATTATGCATAGGTGATGGACCTTTGTTAGTGTCTGATGTATCTAGACTTTGCACGACAATGTCGCCTGCATCAATAAGCTTCTAAATCGCATTCCTCAGATTCCAACACTTCTCTATGTCATGCCCCGGGGAATCTGAGCAACATGCACACCTTTGAGAAAAATCAAACTTATTTGGAAGAGGGTTCGACATTTTTATGTGAATTGGCTTTAACATATCCAATTTCCTTAGCCTCTAGAACAGACTGGCATATGACTCTCCCAACAGAGTGATGGTTTTCTTCTTTCGTAACCTCTCATTCTTAAATGCTTGATTCGGTCGGAAACCTGATCCAGGGGGTTTTTTGTAGGCTCGTGGGAGTAGATAGGCATTTTGTGGAGCTGGGTACTAGGAATGTGATGTGCGACTTTGGGAGTTCTGTGGAGAGAAGTAGCATCGGGGAGGGTCATCTGGTGCACAAGGATATCCACAGGGATGATGTCGAGTCTGGAAGTGTCGATCAGGAAAGCCTATCGGATCATCTTTTTTGTTTCTCTTTCTTCTACCCAAGCTTACTGGGATGTTCTGAATATCTTTCGAACAACTCACGATTTTTCCTGACTTGATTCCTTTTTCTACTAGCTCCCCCATTTTTAAAACATCATTAAAAGTCTTTCCTAAGGCCGCGATCAAATGACCGAAGTAGGTAGGTCTCTGGTCTTGTAGAAAAATCTCAACCATTTCTTTTTCACCAATCAGGGTACCGACTCGAGCAGCCTGCTCCCTCCATCTAAGCCCAAAATCTCTAAAGCTTTCTCCGGCTTCTTTTCTATTCTAGATAGGGAGGAGAGATCTGGGGTAACGCTTGATTTGTTTTGAAAGTATTGAACTAAATCTTGAGCCATATCACCCAATGTAGGCCATGTACCGACATCTTGATGAGTATGCCAGTCCAAAGCTACCCTAGTCAGGCTCTTACTAAAATATGCTATCAAGAAGTCATCTTTCTCACCAACTCTTATCATTTCGTTGCAATAGGCCCTCAGGTGGGCTACCGGAGCTCCACACTCATCATACAAGTTAAATTTTGGCACTTAGAACCCCGCGGGCAGGCGAACGTGAAGGGACACACACAATTCTTTGCAAGACGTGTTAACCTAGTCTCCCATCCCTTGCATGTTCTTTAAGGATTGTTCTACGCCTTTTAGCTTTATGGATATCTCATCTCTCCCTACTTTTCCTGTAACCTTTTCATTTTCAGCATGAAGCTCATCCCGAGGGCTCTTCTTGTATGAATCAACAACCTTGTGGTCGATCTTTGAGGGGTAATATTGGGTATCAAAAGCTTTGAGTGGGTATTCATTTTTTGGAATAGTGGATATAACAGGAGGGCAGTTCTGGGGAGAGGTAATTGGAGGATGAGCGATGGAGCTACTAGGACGGCTGGGAAATCTTTGATAAACGGGTGGATCTGGAGAGTATGGGGGATCATCCGGCACTATGACCGGAGTTTGGTTAAGGGTAGCATCTAAGAAACTCGATGGTGGCGGGGGTGGTGCCTTCCCAGCCATCCATGCCTGATACATGTCCGTCATGTGCTGTCTTAACATACTTACCTCATCAGCCAAACTAGTGTTCTGTTCAACCAACTGCTTTCGGGCACCCGTATCAACCAACCCAATTAGGTTGTTGTCCGCCATTGCCTTTTGACTTCGTGTTGTAGAGAAGAGTTACCACATTAAAAACCACAAACCAACCACCCTTCTACTATGAATATAACAAAATGAAGCCATCACGTTAGCGTTAGGGCATTTAACATAAGATAATCTCACTTTATGTGCAATGCACCTAGCCACAGTTATCAGTTCTAAAATGACTTCGAGGTTACAAAGGTTAGTTTTCATCATCCCAATTTGCTCATTTCAACCTCTATTTTCTTTGCTTTTCTAGCAATTGCTTGCTCATTTTTCCTTCCTCTTTTTCCTTCTAATTAGTACTCTTTTCTCTCATCTCATTTCTCATATCCCATGTTTTCACCTGTTTTTTTCTTTTCTCTTTTCTCTTTTCTCTTTTTTTTTCTTTTTTTTTTCTTTAAATGAAAAATGATTCGATTGAACCCTATGTAGGTTGCCTACGTATCATGACCCCGCATGAATCAGAACAAGCGTAGTTCTGGAAGATCGGGAATAAAATAAACAAACTAACATTTTTTTTATTACCTCAATGACCACTCCGATGAGAGAAGAGAAATAAAAGAAGCAATCTTTCTTTTTTCTAAACTTAATGTTCTATAACCTACTCTAAACTCAAGCTTAACGGGCATATATAATATTTTTTCTTCTTTTTTCTTTTTGAAACAAACACTCTACGGGAAATTATTAAGGAAAAATCCTAGAAGAGAAAAATATTTTTTGATTCTTTTTTTTTTCTAGGATGAAAATCTAAAGAATAAACCACAGAAAAACATTTTAAATTTTCATTTGATATCCTGACGCAAGATTTCGAAACAAAAAGATGAAACAAAATGTTTTAGGATTTCAATTTTGATTGACTAAAGAAGAAAGTTTAATGCTAAACAAAGATAAAGTATGTTTTTGTTTCTATGTACAATATCCTAAAGTTCTAATTGAAAAGTAATTTTTTTTTCATTCTTCACTAATTTCCCAAAGAAACACCTCAACAGAAAATCTTTTTGGATTTTGGAATTAATACCTTAAAGAAAACCTTTTTAAAAGGTACTAAAAGAAAATTCTCTTCTTTTTTTCTAAAAAAAAATTTCTAGATACTAATTTCCTAAAATAAAACCACCTAAAACTTTCTTTTCTTTATTTTTTCTCTTGATTTTTAGGCGTAGTATTTCTAAAGAAAACTCGAGCGGAAATATAAAAACACAAAATATTTTTTTTTTGAATTTTTGAGTTACACCACACCTTGTCAAATATAAAATAAAAAGTACAATGACAAAAAACTTGACATCATTGTACAAAACTAGAAAGTAACAGACGACATAAAAAAAACAGACTCAAAATATCAAAAGGAAAATATCATTAAGCAACTCTTCAATGCAGTGATCCTGAGATATCTGTCACGCTCAAACTCCGGTAAGTAAATCCACACCTGTATGAGAAAACTTAAACCAACACTTTGTGAGACAATAACGTTCCCTACTGGTCACATGCAAGACATGATTGAGGCTATTTTTGCAAAATGAATTATTTAGCCAAAATGTGGCCAGAAGTGCAAAATTTGTCTAAGACCCCGCAAAGCCAGGAACCTAAGATTTACTAGGAAGACCGGACCCTACGTAGGTGTCCTACGTATCACGCCCCAAAAGACGAGAATCAGGTATGCGTAGTTCGGGCAGATTGGATACGGGCAAAAATTAAAAAAATAACTAACTTAGGAAAAACATATTTTTTTGTCTTTTTCTTGAAAATGATAAAACATGCAAAATCTTTTTGGATTTTCTTTTCCCCTTTTTTTTATTTTTTGATTTTTGGAGAATGGTGAAAAGTGCAAAATCTCTTTTTTCTTCTTTTTTTTAAAAATGTTTGAGCTCTCTTTTTTTTTTCTTAACACAATGTGGCAGAAGACATAATTGGATCTACTTGCTTTATTTTCACACTTCACTCTCTCTTTTTCTTTTTCTCTTTTTTTCATTGTTTTTTTTCTTCATTTTTTATTTGCCCTCAGCTATCATTGGTCCACCAAATGACCCTTTTACCCTTGAATAAATATAACATGTAGCACATAGGATGCATTAAGATGGACTGTTATTTTGGGTACACCTGTCCTAGACAGACCCAACCCCTGTGTTGAATCCCCTAAGTCAAGTACACATGTTGCAATCAAGCGTTCGTACTAGGGATCCGGCATGGGGTTGAGTTATTCTAGGCTTAAAACCTGGGTTTATTGTTCTAGACCTGAATTACCCGAGCGGACAACTCGAGCCGGGGGGGGGGGCAGCGTATCGGGAATACAGAAGCTTCGCCGGCTTTGCAACTTGTCCGAACCTCGTTCTAAATTTGGGAATTGACTCTAACAGAAGAGAAGCTACACGGGGTGCACCCTTCTCCATGATTTAGAAGACTCGGAGAGAGGAAGGGTTTCAGAGCAGTTTTTATACAGTTCACAGAATATCAAAGCAGTAAAAGCAACATTTAGCATATTAGGCCCAAACACGTAACAAAATCAGATAAAGCCAAACATAACAATTTATCTCAGCTCGAACTCTTGAACCCTGAACCACAGTTCTGGGTTCTTGTTCCCCAACAGAGTCGCTAGAGCTGTCACACCTCCTTTTTGTACTACACCCCCGGAAAAGTATAGTATAGGGAGTTTTTCCAATTAAAGAACAATCGGCACAAGATTTATTATTAAAAGATTCAGATTCACCACTTGGGAGATTTATGGTGTCCCAAGTCACCAGTTCAAATCCCAAATTGAGGAAAGCGTTGACTCTGTCTTATAGTCCGCGAACCAGAAATCCGGGTAAGGAATTTTGTTAACCCGGGAGAAGGTATTAGGCTTTCCCGAGTTCTGTAGTTCTAGCATGGTTGCTTAACTGCTATATTTGGCTTAGTTATCTGATTTTAGAATATTTTAAACCTATGTGTATTTTAACTTTAAACCAATTTTTTTAGGAAGATTTAAACATCGTCTAAAACACGTCTTTGGATCCCGCCACATAAAATGTACCCGCAATCTTAAACACATTTTATTCAACGTCATGATGAATTGGATTTGGGTCACATGAAATGCACAACTACTATATTTGGCTTAGTTATTTGATTTTAGAATATTTTAAACATATGTGTATTTTAACTTTAAACTAATTTTTTTAGGAAGATTTCAACATCGTCTAAAACACGTCTTTAGATCCCGCCGCATGAAATGTACCCGCAATCTTAAACACGTTTTATTTAACGTCATGATGATTTGGATTTGGGTCACATGAAATGCACACCCGAGTTTAGGAAGGTAAATTATTACAATAACGCGCCTAAGGCAACTACGCGTTTGTAACTTTGCGAGGGCCATAAAAACTTGCTAAATGGCGCGCTTCGAATTCTAAGGATCAATAAAATTTTAATTAAATGAGGGCCATGCAATTTTTATTTTTGTTTGGCATCACGCACCTCAATTATATATTAAAAAGGTGTTAAAACTAGGCTTCGGAGGGCCATAACTATTTTGTATCCTCTAATATGGCTCCCATCAATCTATTTAATGGGGTGAATTAATTCATAAAGGGACATCGGAAATTCTCAATCCAAACTTTGAGTAACCAGGTATAACAGGACACAGTGATGGAGCATTGGACCAGTCATTAAAGGCCCTGGGCATAAGTTAAGCCCAAATGTTACCCAGGGAAACAAACATCAAATCTGAACCTTAAAGAGACCGCAATATGAATCCCTGTGGAGCCCAAACTTATTTCAACTTAGATATTAGTTCCCACATTTTATGCCAATTCAAAATGCCAATTAACAGATATCACGAGGAACATGGAACTGGTTTAGCAAATTGAAACTCTTGATCTTTTAAAAAGTCCAAACACCATCCACATACACTAAGTTTTCCAATTTCAATTATTCCAGCAAGAAATGACTAGATAAACTTTTTGACGAGAAGTTTCTAAATCATATAATTGTTTGATCATCATGCTCGCTATCAATTTTACACTAGCTTCAAAATCAATCTAAAATTTAATTCCAAAACGACCAACTTTGTTTAAAACAGAATCTAAACAAACTGATACAAACATACAAGTCCATACTTAAAATTCAAAGTTTTCAAATGAACGTCAAGACTAAGACCCACTGATCTTCAGCAGAAAGGAAACAAAATCTGTCACCCATAATGCAAATTCAAAATAGAGCTGAAAATTAAAGTACATGATCTATTTGTCCAACAAAAGAGTGTCACCATCCAAAATCCCGAACCCGGTCGTGATTGCGCCTCTCGTAAGGACAAGGCCAGCCAGTTAAAAAAACATTTCATCTCTTGTAATTACATAGCAAGAATAAGTCTAAATCATAGTCAATATAATATTAAATATGAGATAAACATGATAGAATAGAGTAATCATCCCCAACTCAGCCCGAAATTGGGGTGTCACAAGTCACGAGCATCGAAAGAATCTAAAACCTATTATAAGACCAGTAATATACATAATGGAATTTAGAATCAAAGGAAGAGATACGGTTCCGTGAACGCTGACGGTCACCTTGCTCAGCTACGATGGCTAAATCTCCAATCAGCTCAAAACCTGCTATCGGGTGAACAATTACCTGTATCTGCACACGAGGTGCAGGGAGTAAAGTGAGTACTCCAACTCAGTGAGTAATAAAAATAAATAATGACTGAAAGCATGAAATCTCATAAGGGCACAATATAGCGCTATCTCACGCAGTAAAATCAGTTATACAGTAAAATAGTGAGTATCAGATAATTCTCCTTTTAAAACAGTAAAGACAAATAATTTCAACCATAAGGATTAATCAAAGCTTGCCCCTCGGGCTCAATATGTAAATATCAGTATAGTATCAGCCCCACGGGCTCACTCCCAACTCACCAAACACAAACAACAGCCTCTCGGGCCCATTCCCAACTCACCTGGGTACCCTGCGCTCATTGGGGGTGTGTACATACTCCGTAGGGGCTCCTACAACCCAAGCGCAATATCAATGGGCATGAAAGCCTTCACACATCACACTCGAGGCCTGAAAGCCTCCTTACATAACACTCGAGGCCTGAAAGCCTCCTCACATCACTCAACATATCCTCACAGATGGCCCTCGGCCTCAATCAGTCCAGAAAATAATCATAAGCCTCTTGGGCATCAGTAAAACAATAGTGCTCAGCTCAACAACATTTTAAATATCATTAAATCTCGAGTTGAGTATAAATGTAGCTGACTTCACAAAATAATATAATTCAATTGGACTGAGTTCAACTAATATTTCAATTCATGAGGAAAATAGTGATGTAAATTCACAAAAGATTTCAGGTAATTGGCACGAAGCCCAAATATGGTAATAAGCCCAAATCATGGTGAAAAACAGTAAATCTTTATCAAATACGCGGTAAAATATCAACTGGGATGGACCAAGTCACAATCCACAATAGTAAATGACCTCGCGCTAGTCATACAACGCGTGTCTCATCTCAACATAGTAGTATGTTGTGCAATTAGGGGTTTCAAACCCTCAGGGCATTATTTAAAATTATTACTCACCTCAAGACGGTCAAACGTCTACTCCGCTATGCCCTTGCCTTTCGAATTTACCTCTTCGCACGTCGAATCTGGCCAAAACCACAATGAATACATTACAATAGGCTAAGGGAATATAACCCAATCGAAAAGACTCGAAAAATATTGAAAATCACGAAATTTGCAAAACCCGAGCCCCGGGCCCACTTCTCGAAATCTAGAAAATTTTACATAAATACGATCCTTATCTCGCCACGAGACTAACCATATAAAATTTATCCAATTCCGGCACCATTTAGTCCTTCAAATCTTTATTTTACATTTTTGAAAGATTCCAAAATTTTCTTCCCAAATTTCATCTCAAATCACTAATTAAATGATGAATTCAATGATAGATTCATGTACTCTAACCAAATCTGAGTTAGAATCACTTACCCCGATGAATTTCTTGAAAAACCTTCGAAAAATCGCCAAAATCCGAGCTCTCTAGGTCCAAAAATCAAATAAAACCCAAAACCTCGTATTTATAGAGTACCCCTCAGATTCCGACAGTGCTGACCGCACAAAAATGACCGCGGTCCGCGCCCAGGGAGTGCTGACCGCACAAAAATGGTCGCGGCCGCGTAGAAATTTGACTGGAGTGATAGGCTTCACTATTTTGGCCATAACTTTCTCTACAAATGTCCAAATGCCTATTATAATATGTTTCTGAAAACTAAATTCAAAGCTCTACAATTTCGTTTTTGAATAACCTCAAAATTCCATGTAGATCAAAAGATATGAGCTTCCGAAGTAGAACCAGCAGCCTGCAGATCTTCCCATGCGCAGTCGTGTGCCCAGCGCGAAAAGGAGCGCGGTCCGCGCCTCCACTGCTTCAACCTCTATTTTTCTAAGTTCCGGGGGGTCCGTACTCGCTCAAAACTCACCTGAAACACACCCGGGGCCTCCGGGACATCAACCAAAAGCACAGATACATTCTAATACTTCATTCAAACTTGCTCAAGCCATAAAAACACTATCGTTGACATCAAAATCGTCAAGTTTTCATCAATCAAGGCCTAAGTTAAACTAAAACTTTCAAAATTCTCATTCAATAAAAAACACGGCCTAAACACCTTCGAATCAACTAAAATTTTGCACACAAGTCTAAAATCCCCTAACAAAGCTACTGAAATTCTCGGAATTCCATTCCGACTCCCAGATCAAAATTTCACCTATCAACCAGAAGTCGCCAAAAATACTAACTTTGCCAATTCAAGCCTAATTCTACATCGGACCTCCAAAACCTCTTCCGATCACACTCCTAAGTCACAAATCGTCTCCCGGAGCTAACCGAACCATCGGAATTCACATCCGAGCCTTCTAACTCATAAGTCAATGTCTGGTTGACTTTTTCAAACTAGTTCTTCCTTAAAGAGATTAATTGTCTCATTTCTTATCAAAAATCACTCCAAATCAATTCTAACGCACCCAATACCGATAATGAAACATAAGAAGGCAGGAAATGGGAAGAACGTGGTAGTAACTCACGAGACGACGGGTCGGGTCGTTACATTCTCCCCAACTTAAACAAACGCTCGTCCTCGAGCGTACCCAGAGTCATCCTAGAAGCCAACCAATTATGAAGCCACTCCCATTTTGACTAATACCACAACAGTTTTCCAAGTCGAACATCGCTATTATCCTCCTAACAAGCCGAAATCAATTCTGTTTGTACTCATTAAAGATCCCAACGATCTTATTTAATTAACACACTACTCTGGTGATATTACACATTAGTACAGGACTAAGCCACAACTCGCATAATACGTGCACCAGTAAGAAATAGTCCGAACATATTTAGATCATGAAAATGACTCGAGTTTGTACCTCAAACTCACTAGTACTGCCACAACACAAGGCTGAGACCC
Source organism: Nicotiana glauca (assembly GCA_026770625.1). NCBI lineage: Eukaryota > Viridiplantae > Streptophyta > Magnoliopsida > Solanales > Solanaceae > Nicotiana > Nicotiana glauca. The sequence goes on along the minus strand of MU757279.1, from coordinate 22,155 downwards.
TGCCTCACATCATAGAAATAGGACACACAGATTTGACCCGCAAGGTCATATTATTCCACAAAGCTTTGCCGCAACGCGCAATCCTATCTATGTACTACTCCACATGAAACGCCTCAGGTCACTAGGCTTGAAATCGAGAACCATTCTCAATTAATGGCCGGAGCCAGAGCAAATCATTACACCCACGGCGAAACAAATAACACATACTACGCAAACCTGATTGAACATAATTCAACTCACCTCGCCACTCAACCCGTGGCATTTTCGGCATAGCCTATGGTACAATAGTTCAAAATTGCCCGACGCTAAGACAACTAGTCTAAATTCTGACATCACATACAAAATCTAACACACCAGCAAGTGAAGATCCAGTCGAGTCTCCAAATCCTGATAGCCATTAAACAGTACCGACGCACACGATACACAACCACAATATAGCCTGTACATGAGAACTCCCAGTCTCCAACTCCATATAGCACACGCATCATCATACCTGACCCCAATTTCCACTGTTCGAATACATGCATACCTTCAATACCCGTTAATTTCACGATAATTACTCTAAGATTTCCATGTACCATACAAGCAACTCGAATATCAGCAGTCGATCCAGCCTTAAAAGTGTCGCAATACTATTGGAGTGCCATCAACTTAATCACATTTCCCTTTTTCTGAAACGTGTACCCTCTACAAATCACTATGATTAGAATTACCACTTCCTTAATCATCTGAAGCTTATTTCCCTAATCGCCTAAAGCTGCCTGTACCGCCTAAGAATGTTATAATTTCCATTCAGAACTGACCCATAACCCTTACACACGTAATTCACAATCCTTCACAACATATCGCATATACCATATCATCCTAAGGTAACATGAGAACTTCACCTCCCTTCCGAACCAGGAACGTTTACGTACTCAACTAGTCAAGAACTTCCATTGATCCCATTCAAAGGAAAAATCATTACACATCCCATGCTCTGCATGACGTACATAGGCCATGTTCAATTACAATAACGACACGACGGATAAGATATGTATAAATTCATAACACCGCCGAATCAAATATTCATTGGGTCTATACTTCTAGCAAGAACTATCACCTCATTCTAAACCAAATATGGTCCTAGCCCCTTATTTACTTCATACACTCAGATTGCACTGATCTCGAATTCAATGATCGTGTCTCACCCATTACAAACTGCTCAGGCAATAAACATAATCGAAAGTCACATATGATGCCTCAATATGCCAATAGGCTACCAATTCGCACGCGGTACAAAAAGGAAAACAAACTCTGGAAGGAATTACCAATCCCACGTACTACTATGGCTTTTCTTAGAAAACCGGAAGCAACGCATACAAAATAGCATATATAAAACTATCCTCAACATCACACTGTTGCGGCGTGCAACCCGATCCAGATAACATACCCATGGCGGCGTGCCACCCGATCCACATATAGATCTCACATAAGGAGATGCACATCGAGCCAAATTTTCTCATTACAACATAATACCGAGTATCGGTCGTACACATGCTAAGTGCATAATAATACCCCTGAGGACATACAACGTTATAAGATACAACAATAAAGCACAACTGAGGTGCGATGTACAATTTGAATTTCAAGAGCTAAGAATCTCATATAACGTCATTCCTACGCGGATTCTCAATGCATAGCAATTTCTCAAGTCGTCTCACAACTCACACGGAACAATGCATCACTACGCAAAATATCTGACAAGGAAACATCGACATAACTACTCCTCCATGAGGATCGTATTACTAAAATGCACACATCTGGCCTGATATAGAGCCATCATTCACATTAAATCTATCCATCGACTTCAAGCCGATTCTGATCACACTGAAATAGTCTGATAACCTTTCAAAGGTCCATAATAACTCCCATTTTCCTCATAATACACAAAAACAACCATAATAATCGGAGTAATCCTCCCCAGTTCACAACCCAATGTGCCAAGTGCCCTCCACGCACGAATCTTCAATTTAACGACACCATCACAAACTTCATACTTGGTTTACATCATTAATCACTCAAGTGATCACATGCCATATTTATATAAGCTACTCGTGGGACATACTCCCACAACCTAACATAACAATATCTGGAGCGTACCTCCAAACCACCGGTCACACTAATGCTGAAGAGCGATCTAGAATCATTAACCAGGATGCAAAAACCCTTTTTAACCGATCTTAGGTGACATTGAAAACAATACCAATTTATCGTAAATATTTAAAATCATCTCCTGCTCATCCGAGCTCATGACATTTTATCAAAAAAAATTTCCTTCACTCGTGCCATTCTCGGCCCAATTTCTACAACCAGAACTGATTCACTAACATGCATCAAACTAGAACTAATATAGCATATAATCGTGCAATCGACTTATTTAATAGCAAACTCCCCAACTTGGCTCAAAGTCATATATCAAATCGCACTCAATAACCCACAACGCGTATACCCTATTGCGTCATAATACCACAGTGAGACTAAACTCACTCCTTCATAGGTTCGTGGAAATACAAGTCATCTGGAGTTTTAACTCTTCTACAATTCTTTTATTTACTTACACAACAGTTAAGCCCACTCTCTAGGCAACCAAAATTTTACCAAGTCCCATATTTTTCAAAAGTTCGGCAGAGTTTCCTTTGTAATTGAGCCTATCCACCTGCTAGAGAATCACCAAAACCATCCTAACAACATACCCACAACTTGACAAATCATCACAATGTACATCAACAACATTAATCTCAATATTACATGTATTATATTATCAAAATTGATACATGGATATGCGTTGCAGCTATTTGAATCATAACGCATAGAAAATACCTTTCAACCCTCCATTATTGGGCTATTCAACTGAGTAAGAACATATTCTTTCTTTAATGTTTTCGAACTTCAAGATGGCCTTCTCGACTTAGCGATTCCTTCATAGTACATTTTCAGAAGCGATCTCGGCTTCCAGACTTATCTAACTAATATGACAAATAGATTCCCCTCATGAGCCAATTACCCACTAGCTTTACCTTTAGTTGATATTTTTGTATACCTTCCACTGCCATACACATTACACAATCACTTAATCTTCCTGAGTCTAAACTCATATCATAACATGAAATTTATCTCACTACAATTAGGAGACATAAAAAGGTTCTCCATGCACCCATAACTTGAGAATACACATTCTATCACAATGGAAATAATACACTCCATAGTTCATCTATCATCCAGTAGACCTTCCTCGTCACTTCCAAGTCATATAGATACATCTCGAAGTACTATCATACTTCTCACGTAGTTATCCAGCCATGATTCCCACTAATAGGGGCCATACCGAACATAAAGGTTCAAAACACTATCTCGCACAATCAGCACCTCGGTGCTCAAGCCATTGGCAAAGATCCGGCCTCAAGTCCTCCAGACTGCCCTAACATCAAACTCACAGAGATTACACCTCGCCCCTTGATCGGGGATCAAAAGCCATCGAGGCACATCCGATACTGAGCGCTCATGCGCGCATACGAACGCATGGAAGGAATTTCGAAAATTTCTTTTCAAGATGAATCAAGGACGCACGATAAGAATTCAAGAATATGAAGTTTTCCTAAAGGTTCTACAGCTTCTCGAGAATAAATACAGACGTCTCCGTACCGATCCGCGAGACTCTACTAAACCTGCTCATGACTCGCGAGACCTGGTAACCTAGGCTCTGATACCAACTTGTCACGACCCAAAATCCCGAACCCGGTCGTGATGGTGCCTCTCGTGAGGACACGGCCAGCCAGTCAACAAAACATTTCATCTCTAGTAATTACATAGCAAGAATAAGTCTAAATCATAGTCAATATAATATTAAATGTGAGATAAATGTGATAGAATAGAGAAACCATCCCCAACTCAGCACGAAATGGGGTGTCACAAGTCACGAGCATCTAAAGAACCTAAACACTATTATAAGATCAGTAATATACATAATGGAATTTAGAATCAAAGGAAGAGATACAGTGTCGCGAACGCTGACAGTCACCTTGCTCAGCTACGATGGCTAAATCTCCAATAAGCTCAAAACCCGCTATCAGGTGAACAATTACCTGCATCTACACACGAGGTGCAAGGTGTAAAGTAAGTACTCCAACTCAGTGAGTAATAAAAATAAATAATGGCTGAAAGCATGAAATCTCATAAGGGCACAATATAGCGCTATCTCACGTAGTAAAATCAGTTATACAGTAAAACAGTGAGTATCAGATAATTCTCCTTTTAAAACGGTAAAGACAAATAATTTCAATAGTAAGGATTAATCAAAGCTTGCCCCTCGGGCTCAATATGTAAATCTCAGTATAGTATCAGCCCCACGGGCTCACTCCCAACTCACCAGCACACAACATCAGCCCCTCGGGCTCACTCCCAACTCACCAAACATAAACAACGGCCTCTCGGGCCCACTCCCAACTCACCTGGGTAACCTGCGCTCACTGGGGGTGTGTACAGACTCCGGAGGGGCTCCTACAGCCCTAGCACAATATTTATAGGCCTGAAAGCCTTCACACATCACATTCGAGGCATGAAAGCCTCCTCACATAACACTTGAGTCCTGAAAGCCTCCTCACATCACTCAACATATCCTCACAGATGGCCCTCGGCCTTAATCAGTCTAGAAAATAATCATAAGCCTCTTGGGCATCAGAAAAACAATAGTGCTCAGCTCAACAACATTTTAAATATCATTAAATCTTGAGTTGAGTATAAACATAGCTGAGTTCACAAAATAATATAATTCAATTGGACTAAGTTCAACTAATATTTCAATTCGTGGGGAAAATAGTGATGTAAATTCACAAAAGATTTCAGGTAATTGGAACGAAGCCCAAATATGGCAATAAGCCCAAATCATGGTGAAAAACAGTAAATCTTTATCAAATACGCGGTAAAATATCAACTGGGATGGACCAAGTCACAATCCCCAATGAAAAACATTCGAAGAATCGCCAAAATTCGAGCTCTCTAGGTCCAAAAATCAAATAAAACCCAAAACCTCGTATTTATAGAGTACCCCTCGGATTCCGACAGTGCTGACCGCTCAAAAATGACCGCGGTCCGCTCCCAGGGAGTGCTAACCACACAAAAATGGTCGCGGCCGCGTAGCAATTTGACTGCATTGACAGGCTTAACTCTTTTGCCCATAACTTTCTCTACAGATGTCCAAATGCCTACTATAATATGTTTCTGAAAACTAAATTCAAAGCTCTACAACTTTTGTTTTTTAATCACCTCAAAATTTCGTGTAGATCAAAAGATATGAGCTTCCGAAGTAGAACCAGCAGCCTGCAGATCTTCCCGTGTACGGCCGCGTGCCCAACGCGAAAAGGAGCACGGTCCGTGCCTCCACTGCTGCCACCTCCATTTTTCTAAGTTCCGGGGGGTCCATACTCGCTCAAAACTCACCCGAAACACACCCGAGGCCCCTGGGACATCAACCAAAAGCAAAGATATGTTCTAATACCTCATTCAAACTTGCTCGAGCCATGAAAACACTATTGTTAACATCAAAATCGTCAAGTTTTCACCAATCAAGGCCTATGTTAAACTAAAACTTTCAAAATTTTCATTCAATCAAAAACCCGGCCTAAACACCTCCGAATCAACTAAAATTTTGCACACAAGTCTAAAATCACCTAATGAAGCTACTGAAATTCTCAGAATTCCATTCCGACTCCCGGATCAAAATTTCACCTATCAACCGGAAGTCGCCAAAAATACTAACTTCGCCAATTCAAGCCTAATTCTACACCGGACCTCCAAAACCACTTCCGATCACACTCCTAAGTCACAAATCATCTCCCGGAGCTAACCAAACCATCGGAATTCTCATTCGAGCCCTCTAACTCATAAGTCAACGTCCGGTTGACTTTTCCAAACTAGTTCTTCCTTAAAGAGATTAATTGTCTCATTTCTTATCGAAAATTACTCCAAATCAATAATTACACACCCAATACCGATAATGAAACATATGAAGGTAGGAAATGGGAAGAAAGGGGTAGTAACTCATGAGACGACGTGTCGGGTCGTCACAAAGAGATATCTACAAATCCTACTTATATACCTCCTAGTCATGCTATTTAATATCGAAACTAAACATTTAAACAGGAACACAAAACCAGATCCCTAGCATACAAAGACAACTTATCTAGTGCCTATCATTACAGACCCCCAACACAACATGAAACAAGTGGAGAAATAGAGAAAAATTGAGTCAAATGCAGCTTGTCTTCCACCAAATCCATTGAGTTACATGGTCAACACTTAGTCATTGTTCATGAAGCTAAGAGAGATACCTAAAAAGTAAAATAAGAGTGAAGTGAGAAAAGTAGCAGTAAACAGCAGCACACAGCCTAGATCCAACCACCTCAGCAATGAAATAGTGAGATTGCCTTAGGAAAAAAAACCCAGCATAACCAACCATTAAAATTAAACCAAGCTCTTTCTATACCCAAGCTCAACGCATTTTATCACCAGCTCTCAGTTTTTCAGAAGTTTTCTAAAAGTTTAAAACCAATAGAGTGATTCAGAGAATTAAAACTAAGTAACCAACACCAACTCCATCGACTTTCAGCAATTGAAAACTAAGAAAAATTGAAGAAAGATTTCAATAGAACAGTAGCTTTCTATGAATTTCTTGGCTATTTTAATTTTCAGATTTTCTATCACTTAGGTCTTTTTAAAGTGTGTCTTTCAAGGCAAGAATAAGATGCCTTTATAGGCAAGGCAATAGGGCAACCAAAGAGAGATTAGATTTGCCTCATTAGCCCTTTTTGAATTTTAGTTTTTGCCACTTAGTCCTCAATTAAAATTCTAAAATTCATTTTAGACCCCCCACCAAGCTTCCTAGAAGCTTCTCAATCAGTTACCCTTAGATTCTCCTCCCCAAACTTCCTAAACTATCCTTCAACACCCCTATTATTACCCCCCCCCCCCCCTCCCCCC
>MU757274.1:39796-54396 GCA_026770625.1 Nicotiana glauca | reverse complement strand
GTGACTCAGGAAGAATAAGTGAGTCTTCAAGTCTGTTAGAGCAATTAGAGTGAGCAAAAGTGTGTCATGGCATGAGAATCTGCAAATTAAGTTAGGATTGTTGCACTGCTTAAATTGAGCATTGACAACAGCAAGTGTGACATATATTGGGGCAATACAGTGAAAAGTTAGGCCTAAAAATGTGATTTAGTTTGCTCGAGGACAAGCAAAGGTTTAAGTGTAGGGTGTTGATAATAGGTGAATTTGACTATAATCACACCTTAAATAATCACTTTCTTATGTTATTTTGATGATAAATATGATAACAAAATGCTCTTATTAGTGTTTTTCATGATTTATAGATAATAAATGGCTAAGGAAGGCTAATGAGCAATTTTGGAGTCAATACTGGAGAAAAGAGGCCAAATATGCAAATTCCCATTGAAGTCATGTCACCAGCCCTTAGGAGCCAAAAACCATGTTCGTCCGCGGTTCTACCGCGACTGCGGCAGAACCGCGGTGGAAGGCTAACGCAGAATCTCAGAGAATCAGAGAGGTTGTTTGGCCGCGGTTCTACCACGACCGCAGAAGAACCGCGGCAGGCGACGAACTTCAGGGGTCAAAGTGTAAAAACGAGATTTTTTAGACCTAAACCCTATTTAAACATTAGACTTCGCCCAAAGGAGACATGTATTGATTTTTAGGTTATCTTGGCAAGGGAACTATTGTGAGAGATTTCTCCAAACATCTTTCTTCTTTTCTTTTGATTTTTATGATGAATTCTATTCTAGTTTATTTACCCATAGCCATGAGTAGCTAAATTCCTTGTCTAAGGTTTTGATGGAACCTATTGGGTGATTAACTTCTTGTTTATGTGAATACAAAGTGCTAGCTTAATCTCTATTTGTTTAACTTTGTGTTTGTTGTAGTTAATTGACAGGATCCTCAATTAGCTGTGCCTATTTAGTGTGCATAACTTGGAAAAGAGTGCATATTTAGGTTATTGTTGAACAACACCACTCCTAGATTATTAGAGGAATCTATAATTGCGGGTTTAAAGGCGGAATTAGGGATAACGAAGCCTTGGGTGTAATCTAAAGTGAACTGTGTTAATTAAGTAAGCTAGTCTAACTCGGGAGAGTACAATAGTAAATTACTGTGATTACTCGGGAGAGATTTACGGTAAGATTAGTCTTCATGATTGATAGAGAAGTATTGGTAAATTTATATGAGCATAAACAGAAGGGATTCCATCAATAGGGGAAATCATTACCTTAGCTTTTTCTCATTATTGTTTACAACATATTTAGTTTATTTTACAATTATTTAGCTTTCTACAAAAGTAGTTATTAAGGAAACAATCAACTGAGTTTTGAATATTTGGGAAGCTGATTTTGAAGAGTTAGTGGGTCTGAAGATAGTAGTTGATAGGTTAACTCTCTGAGGATTCGACCCCGAGCGTAATACTTGGGTTATATTTGCAGCGACCGCATTGTCCTTTTTATAAGGCATAGTTGGGCGTGATCAATATATATTTTATTACTCTTGAAAATATTTTTTTTATTCTAAATTTTATTATAGTTTTTTTAATAATATTATTTAAATTTTAATGAATAATACACTATTTATTTCAAAAATTAAAAACGAAAATGATTTTTAAAAATAAAATAAAGAAATTAACTAACCTAAACCAACCCTCACCCATCTTTTTGTAATTAATTTAGGTAGTTAATTTCTTTGCAATTAACTAATTATGCCGTGTGACTTTTTTCTAGGCTACCACTTGAGTTATTGTGGTGCCTTTATTTTTTGGCTTTTAACAATATATAAATTTAGATATATATTTGAATTAGAAATTTTTTAATATTTTTATTTCGATTTTATTATAAAATAATTTTAAAGTTTCAACTTTATTGGAGCTTTGTCACTTGTTTTTTTATGGTTATACCACTTGACATTATATAATTATTTACTTTTATATATATATATATATATATATATATGGTAGTCTTTTTTTTATCATTTTCATTTTTTATAGATACATAAATTCAAAAAAATAATAACTAATAACTAATTAGTAACTAAATATAATATAGATGGTAGTTTTTTTATTTTTATTATTTTCAGTTTTTATAGATATTTAAATTCAAAAATAATAACTAATTATTAACTAACTAACCAAATAGTAACTAATTATGCCATGTGACTTTTTTTTAGGGTGCCACTTGGCTTAAGTAGAGGGCTTTGTCATCTCGTTTTAATAATATATAAATAAGGTAATTGACAATAGAAAATTTTATATACCTGAATTCAAGAATTTGTAATTTCAAAAGAATCCTAGAATTTTTTTTTGTTGACTGCGTGAGTCACTGCCTCTGTTTCGTTGCCTTCGTGCCTGCTGCGTGAACAAGATAATGTTCTGTCTCTATTTGGAATAAGGCTTTTTAGCCTTCTGTGTGAATGAACAGGGAGAAATTCAAAAATAATCAAATTTATCACTTGTCGTTGAAAAATAGTCAAGTTTCAAAAGTCATCGAAATTTAGCCACTTTAAATCTAAGCGAAAACATTGTTCAAAATTCGGAAAAATACGCCCGCAAATTTTACGGGAATTCCAGCATAAGTATGCTTGGACTCCAGTAAATTTTACGTGAGTTCCAAGATAACTATGTTGGAACTCCCGCAAATTTTACGGGAGTTCAAGCATAATTATGCTGGAACTCCAGTAAATTTTACGGAAGTTCCAGCAAGTATAATTGTCCATTATAATATACTGGAGTTTGGAGCACTGTTGCTCCAGTCTCCCGCAAATTTTACAGGAGTTAGCAAAGTATACCGGTCCCGCATAATATGTTGGAGTTTGTACATAAATGCACCAGAACTCCCGTATATTATACTGGACCGGTCCCTGTTGCAATAAAATCGTGGCTATTTTTCATTGACTTGGTAAACGCTGGCTATTTTTCATTGACCAGTGTAAAAACTGGCTATACCATGATATTTTAACGAATGAACAAGGTCTGTTTTGTTCAAGGCTTTAAGCCTTTTAAAAACTTGTCCTCTTTCTTTTTCTTTTTTTTTTTACTTAACTAATAACTAATGATACTCACTTTTAATAATTAATAATATTAAAACTATTAATATTTTCATATTTGTATATATATATATATATATATTATTAAAAGGAGGGGAAAAAGTCATCTCCTTAAGCCAAGTGGCAACCCAAAAAAATGTCACGTGGCATAATTAGTTAGTTAGTTTATAATTAGTTATTGGTTATTATTTTTGAATTTAAATATATATAAAAAATAAAAATAATAAAATAAAATTAAAAACTACCATATATATATATATATATATATATATATATATATATATTAATTGGTTACTTTATTTGTATTAATAAATATAGATATCTTATAATTAAATATAAAAAACAAAAAATAAATACATACAAAAATAACTACCCATTCAAATTGGGTGGGAGTAGTTTCAAGTTGGAGTTTTTAAATTATTTTAAAATAAAAGGCAAAAAAATAGCTATAAAAATAAAAAATAAAAAAGAGAAGAACTACCCATTCAAATCAGGAAGTAGTTTCAACTTGGAGTTTTAAAATAATTTTAAAATAAAAAATAAAATTAAAAAAATAATGAATTACCAATTCAAATTTGGGAGTAGTTTCAAATTGGAGTTTTAAAAACTATTTTTTTAAAAACGAAAATAAAGAAATTAAAAACTTTCAGAGAAAAATATTAAATAAAGTAATATGCTAATAAATATTTCTATTTAAAATGTAATAATATTAAATATTAGATGATATAACAAAGAAAAATACATAACAAAAATTTATTCAATGCGCTCCCTATATAAGTCCTGTTAGTTTAACAGAGATTTTGTTCATTGAAATTTAGATAATATTATTAATAGAAAATAAACTTTAAAATAAAAAATAAAAAACAAATATTAAATATTGGTTAATACAATAAAAAAAATATATAGAACAAAAAAGTTATTCACTGTATATCTATATTTATATGTATATATTAATCCACTCATAGATTTTCTTCAATATTAGCTTGAAATATGGAGGTAAAAAATATAGAAAAACATAAATTGAGATAACCTATGATTACTTATATTTTGGAGTAAGTTATACAAAAAAAAAACTAAAATTAACTTAAGATATTAAAGATTTAATGACTTTAAAAATAAAAAAAATCAAACAGCAAAATAAGATGTTACATAAAATATACAAATTATTTATAAGGTAAGAAAAAAACTAAATATCAGTAAATTTTATTTTGATAACAAGAGTAATAAAGTCGTATTACTATTGAAAAATCAGGCAAACAAATATTTTTTACGTAAAAAATATTTATATAATTAAACATTTAAACTTAATAAGAACAAATCTTCACATGGTAAAAATAGATATTAAATTCGGACAAGCTAATGAAAAACCACATGACAATGTAATAAAATTAAGTATTTAACAATATAATAGCAAAGCTAAGGAACAAATAGAGAAAATAATCAAAAAATTCATCCTACAAAAAAGAAAGGTTAAAACTTATTTAAATTTGAGATGTGTAGTTGTTGTTTAATTAAGTATGATAAGAAATGACATGCATGTGAATAAGGCCACATAACTAAAGTCTAATAGCTAAAAATAATACAAAATATTAAATAATAAAAATAAATTAGAAATAATGGGACAATATTTATACTAAAAATTACTTTAGAAGATAAAATAAAGCAAGTATACAATACTTAAAAATATTATTGATAAATTTAAATAATTGAAAATTTTCAAACAATAGTTTAAAGATAAATTAAATATTTAATTTAATATTAAATAGTCACAGATATATTTATATTATATTAAAAATAGTATTTGACAGGAATATGAAATAAAGTTAATTAAAAAAAAGTACATGACAACGTGATAATATTACATATTAGATAGCATTAAAGCAAAAATAAGAAAAACTAAGGAAAAAACTATTTTAACTTGAGATTAGAAAGTTCTTAAAATTATGATGAGAACGCTCAAAATATGGAGATGATCACGAAAATTCAAGATTTGCTAGATAAAGAAAAACAAAAATTTGATACCAAATTAAAAATTTTAATATACTAAATAAATATCTCATATAGGACTAATGAAAATTAAAAGCTAAATTTTTATCTTGAAACTAAAAGACAAAAAAATTTTAACTGCACGTAATACAAAAATAATTATAAAAAAGTTCAATAGATATGAAACAATAAAAGAACTTATGTATTACTTTTTAGACTAATAAATGTTGTATTTTTAAATAAAATTTGATATTATATGAGTATCAGCCAAAAAATTGTGTAAAAGGATAATTAAAATTTATTAATAGGGAAAAGAATGCATAAAGAGGAAAATAAAGATTGTGTGATGATGCTTTTATTTTTAATTTATTTAAAATGTATGATTTAAATTATTAAATAATATTCAAAAATATTATTAATAATTTTGAATTAAGCGAATAACGGTATATAAATAAGCAAGATTGTCTGACAATATTAAGTAATAAGTAATGCAATAATTATAGGCAAAGAACAGAAAGAGAAAAAATTTATGTCTGAAAATATAGAAGGATAAGACTTATTTGAACTTGAGATGAAAAACAAACCGGTAGTAAGAATTTTGCTAAAATAATATAATTTATTGTGCTCAAACAAGATAAATCACAATGTTATATATTTAGTATTCTTTAATTTCATGTCCTGCTTCTTAATTAATATCTAATAATTATTTATAATTTCTACGTAGTAGGTTTACTTTTAAGGTTATTTGCACATAGTTCAAATAATTCAAATCATGATTTGATATTGTTTATGTCCGCCCATCGCGCGGGTACTAATACTAGTATATATATATAATATATATATATGTATATAGGCAAGGTAAAAATAATAAAAATGGTAATAATTTATTTCTATACTTAGCGTGTCTCGAAACTTTTAAAAATTTGAGAAGTGTCGAGGGGGTTACGATTCTAATATCTCTTTGCATGTTCTAAGGCTCAGAAAAGGATCCCCAGAGCTATCGGTTTAAATATACAGTTACCTCCAGCATTTCTGTCTTCTTTTGTTCCTATATATATATATATAAAATGCGTTTCGGTGCATAAAGAAAACAAAACATCCAGCCCTCAAAAGGCCAAAGAAAGAAAAATAATTAGTTATGCCTTTAAATTAGTTTCCAGTGAATAGAATTACATCCTTCCCTCAAAAAGACCAAAGAAGGAAAGAACAAGTAAACTCCCGACCATACATATACCCATCAATAGAGAAACTGGAATACCCTCCAACGTTTAATTCTCCAATTCTCCGATAACTAGGGAGTAGAGAAAGGAAGGGAACGGTATAAAAAAGTCTAATTATGACGAATCCTCTGAGATAACTACAACTATTTTCGGATTCTAGTATTAGTTGACTGATTGAAATTGAGAGTGGAATAAAAATGAGTAATATTCACAATGCAGAAGTAGCAATGTTTTCAGCAGCAAGGAAAAACATTTGTAAAAATGACACTTCTTGTCTTGTTAACTTACCATAGACATGACCCTTAATAGGAGGGTGTGAGGTCTAGAACTAGGGTAAAAGGTTAGTGGGTAGTCGAGCATATTTCTATGTCGTACCACTAGGTAGTAGTATTAGTCTTGTACTCTCGTATTCATAGATTTCTATTATTTGTTGATTTTTGCCCCCTTTTTTTCATTTTCCTTGAGCCAAGGATCTTCTTCGGAATCAGACTCTCTATCTTCACTAGGTAGGGGTAAGGTCTGCATACACACTATCGTCTTCAGACCTCACTTGTGGAATTGCCCTGGGTCCGTTGTTGTTTTGTTTTACTTCTTGTCTCTTTAGTTTGTTCTATACACTGAATTACACAACAACTACAAGCTCACATGCAGGAAAGAGAAAGGACCAGATCCAGGTAGCTGAAAACCGAATGTACACAAGATTGATCAAGAGTATCTCTCCATGTAAATAATTTAAGGAAAACAAAAAGAATGACAAAAATAATAAAAGAATGTGCCTAAAGCTAATTATGAACCACTATTTTCTTCTATTTGGAGTTTGATAGTGACTCAGGCTTCTCTATACCACATGAATGCCATGTTACTCTTGAAGCCTGTCCCTCCAAAAATGTTTTACTCCAGCAGTAAAGAGCCTTGGCGTAACTAAGTAATTGTCATGTGACCAGGAAGTCACGGGTTCGCGCCGTGGAAACAGGCTCTTGCAAAAATGCAAGGTAAGGCTGCGTGTAACAGACCGTTGTGGTCCTGCCCTTCCCTGGACCCCGCGCATAGTGGTGAATAGGGCACCGGGCTGCCCTTTAGTAAAGACTATTGTAAAGCCCTGTTATATCAGCCCCAACAACTTTGAAACTACCTTTAAATGCTATACATCATTCATATGCTCTAATTGCCTCATCCAAATTGTAGATGGTCCTATAATTCATCAAATCTAAGTCTACCTGGGACGACAACAACAACAACAACAACCCAGTATAATCCCACTTAGTGGGGTCTGGGGAGTGTAGTGTGTACGCAGACCTTACCCCTACCCTGGGGTAGAGAGGCTGTTTCCAAAATAGACCCCCGGCATCCTTCCCTCCAAGAACTTCCCACCTTGCTCTTGGGGAGACTCGAACTCACAACCTACCTGGGACACATTCCTTGATATTTTATCTTAGTAATTTCTATAAATGATAAACTTACTGCCAAGCAACAGAAGGAAAATTGAACTCAAACACAGAATCTTCACATTTATGGGAGTGTCAACCATTTGGAGTTGGCTTTCTTTTCACTAGCACTGACTACCATAAGAATCCACGAATTACTGCAAAGGCTACCGAAATTGGTTTTCTATTAACTAAAATGTATCAAGATTAAACCAAACAGATAATCTACCACTGCACATGCAGAAAGCTTCTCTTTTTTTTTTTTTTTTTGGGGTTGGGGTGGGGTTTGGAACTCCCAGTTACTTCTATTTAAAGCATTATTATAGATCACAACCTATAATATCAAACCCCAAAATTAAGAGAAATGATGTCATGATAAACCATCCAACGTAGTTTGTTTTCGGGAGAGTTTTAAGGTACCCATATGACGTGGCCTAAGTACAAGAAGCCTCAGTTTCTAAGCCACAAATATTTACACAGATAGATATATAGAGAGAGAGAGCGCAGATATAAGGATGGTTGAAATAGATAGGCCAAGGAAAATACTATTTGGACCCACAGCAAATTCTGCAAATGTTAAGGACTAGGATTTCATATCTGGTTCGGAACAAACAAAAGCACAAGCTAGCAGCAATTAAGTAGGTTGAGAAGACCCTAGATAGTACAGCACAATCACCCGAATTTAGCAAAACAATGTAAACCGGCTTTCTATTCATACCTTATTGTCACAGCCTTGAATCTCTCCAACATAACCGTGCACTTGTGCAGCAACCAAGCCGACTACTCTCTTCATAGGTGCTGGTCTCATATTACCTATCAAAAAAAAACTCTCATCATAGGCACTGAGCAGTCTCTCCCCCAGGTGTGCAAGCTAAATACTTGAATCCCTAAAAAGCTTGGTAGTCCAAACAAGCCAAAGTGGCCAAGTTCGGAGATTATCAAAGAGAACATTTAACGTGTGAGGAAAGAACAAAATCTTATATGCACAACTATGCTTTCAATTGTTGGTTTTTACAAGAGCTCAGTTGAGACCCTGTGCACTGTATTACCTTCCTACATGAGATGAGCATTTCTGGAAACGTCTAAATCTATTGGACTGCTCTCCGCACTACTTCTGAGCCACATCGGATAGGCATTGTGTCATCTGCAGGTGCAGCACCTCCTTTGTGTACATCCACCTCTGCAACGGATGAGCACCCGCCACAACTCCTGGGCCATGTGACCCTCGCAAAGTGTGGAGCTCAAAAAACAGTAAAACCATGAAACTTTCAAAACATTTAAGTTTCTGAAGTTGCTTAAAATCTTAGATCACTGCTTTTACTCAAGCACCTTCTCTGAATTTAGAGCTTTGCAACATATGACCATCACACTGATAGACAATCAGATATGCAACCATGTGCGACTCACTAAAATAGGACTTGCTAACAAGAACGTGAGAATCACATATGTTGAGACTTCTTTCTTTTGGTATCCCACAACCTTACACATTAACCTGTTTTCATCAAAATAATCATTTTACATTTGTATTTTTCAAACATTTGAGACCAACCAATACAGTGTTTTCTTTTGCATTTCTCTTCACTTGAACCTATAACATACAGGACTATTATCCTCCCAATTAAGAAATAGCCAAGCTTGCAGAACACAGGTGATCTATTTACTTTTGAATCAATTTATATTAACCGAAGGCAACATCCAGATGAGGCTCTGTACCAAATCCAGGCAATTATTTTCCATGAGATAATAGAAAGCAAATTTCTTCACTATGCTACAAAGTGCAATTAATGGAGTAAGCTCTATATCACTCTACTCAGAAACATTTTAAAGCAACTCTCTTCATAGTAGATCAAAGATTGGTAAAACTGTAATTCTTTCCCACGACTCCCTGTGGTGCAGTAAAACTGTATCAGGATAAAATTGAAAAGACCTCTTACATCAGAGCTCTTAGCAGAGTGACGGAAATTAGGGTACATATAGTTATAATAAATTCACAATCAGAGGCAGGTTTCAATTGTAGATGCTGTCCATCTATCAAGCTCAACTACCTTCTGAAAGCTGCGGTATGAACTTGCACCTCCAGATGCGAAATAATCCATCAGTAAATATCTTCAGATTATCATACTATATACATAAACCATGTCACAGCGAAAAACTTTTGAGGTACAATCTGTATTTTGATGAAATATGCATTGGTAATGGTACTATACTTGAAGATATCTGGAAATCTTCAAACAACACAGCTCATTTTCCATCTCGATAGTCGATACATTGTTATAGAAGATCTTACCCAATTTATTTCATGAATTCTGTTTTGATATACCTTGAAAGCCGAGCATGTTCAACTGAACCACAAGGCTCACTTTACACATGCATAACTATCAGATTCCACAACTTTTCCATTGTCATTATTTTAAAGCTTTTCTAACTTTAGTGATCCTCCAGTCATTCCACAACTTAGCAACTGAATCTCAATGCACAATGACGAAAACGAGCAATAAATTCATCCTTCACTGAGGAGGCAAGGATATTTCGTATCACTGAATATGGTTTGGACTTCCTTTCACATGGCTCATCTGTGCCTTATATGTCAGTGGGTCTCTTATTAGGACCCATTTCATTTGATTCCTGACCATGAAGTTAAGAACTAAGAGTAAGTCATTTCCTGATATTTATTTTGTAACCTTTATGCTTCAAATATGAGGAAACTTAAGGCCATTTCCTGATATTTAGTTGTAACCTTTATGCTTCAAATATGAGGAAACTTATAAAAGAATTATGGTTACTTTTCCAGATGAGCTAGTTCTTGCCATCTTGTGCGCTTCATGCAGCCCTGGCGACTAGCGTGTCCCACAGATTTTAACATTGAATTGCCCTAGTTTCTTCTTTATCTCCTCTAATTCCTTCCTCCTCCCTGCCCACCTGTAAATCCATCATCTTTAACTGCTATAGACTCTCCTTACGTTACTCATTAAGTCCGAGCATATCAAAGTCATGGCACAGCCCAAATCCTCTTTCTCTGTTGTCACTTCACAAATAAGAAATCGGTTCATCCCTTCAAGTACAACATAATTTTTAAGAGCTTCAATGAAAATTGAATTTGAAGAACGTCTCCAGAGTAAAGGTTTCTTTGAAGTAGCTCTTCATTGAGATGGAAGAGGCACTCCTCTGCCCCAGCGAGCTCCTTATTTAATTTCATGTCAATTTGATGAATATTTTTGGTTTTTTTTGTCCTGGAATATTCGGATTTAAAGGTTACTCCCCGCGCTCTACTGCTTTAAATGCTCGCATTCGCACACAAGAAACTAGTCCACGTTGAAACATGGTCTTTGAAAACTCTAACTTCAGCTACACACTTGTAGGAGCACTCCATGTATGAACCACCTTGAACATCATAACTGCACTTATAGTATGATCTACTCACTTGTCGCAATCTATCTTACACAACGAGAATCATCAATGACCCTCACAATCTGTGCCAGTAATACCTCTTAAAACATTTCTTTTAGCGACACGAATCCATGAGAAGAAGAATGTGGTGTATTTCTGACCATTGCTTTTATCTCATCTACAGATATCTACCAAACTATGTCCTATGTCTTTCTTTAATCCCTTCTCTTTTATCTCTTCCCTCAACATCTCAATTTCATTCCACAGGCCATTCCTGGCATACATGTTCGATAGCAGAACATAAACCCCGTCATTTTGAGGGTCCAAATCCAATGCCCTTTGAGCAGCTAATTTACCTAGTTCGACATTGTCAAAGTTATGGCAGGCACTAAGCAAGGCTCCCCACAAGGTAACAGTGAAATTATCATTACCATTGTAAGATAACTGGTTGATTAGTTTCCATGCTCTATCCAACTCACCTGCACGACACAGTAAATCAATCACACAACTGTAGTGCTCGGGGCTGGGTTCCAAACTGTAATTAGATGCCATTGATTCAAAGTACTCCATTCCAAGATTTACGTGGCCAGTGTGACTACAAGCGGAGAGAACAGTCAATAACGCTACACCATCTGGTTTGATTCCTTCCATTACCATGTCATTGAACAAACTAATCACTTCCTCAAATTTCCCATTTCTTCCGCAAACACCAAGCATTGATGTCCAAAGAACAACATCCTTCTTTTTTTCTTCACATCTAAAGCCGACCATGTCGAATACATGCCCAGCCTTCTCCACTGACCCACATTTGCCATACATTTCAATCAACAAACTTTGAAGAAAAACATCAGATTCCAAGTCATGAACTTTTCGAATAACACATCCATGAACTTGCTTACCCAATTCAAAAGCAGAGAGCCCAACGCAAGCACGCAAAGCTGCTGAAAAAGTGAAATTATCCCAAGATAGATTCAAGCACGGCATGTTCCTAACTAATGCCAGTCCCTCCATCCACATCTTAGCTTCAGAATAGCCCGAAAGAAGCGCATTCACGCACACTGTGTTCTTCACAGGAATTTCATCGAACAACACAGCTGCGTTCTTGATACACAACGATTTAGCATACATGTCAACCAAAGCAGACCCCACATAAACACTAGAAATCCAACCTGATTTATGCACAAGGGTATGAACCATTTGCCCAAAGTTTACATTTTTAATAGCAGATGAAGCTGTAATGGAGCTACACAAGGTGTATGAATCAATGTCAATACCACTAAAATGCATATAAGAGAATGTTTTAAGAGCAAGAAAATGAAACCCATTTTGCGAAAAATGGGAAAGAATTGAATTTAAGAGCAAAGAGTTTGTAGGTTTGAGGAATTTGAAGAAGTTGATTAAGGCTTTAAGGTTATTACCATTGGGAAGTGAAGTAGTTGTGCATGTAGTAGATATGAGTTTGAACTGAAAGTTAGGGGAGATAAAGAGTAATCCTGTTCTAATTAGATGTGAATGAAATACTTTAATGGCTCTCAGATTCTTTGAGTTGCAAAAATGGTGAAAGATGTTAGTGATGGAATAGAAGTTTGGTCCTGTTTCATATTGGGAATGGAATTGAGTCCACATTCTTGAATTCACGTCAGTTTAGTAATTATGACAAAGGGATTGTTTCCACCCCTTATATATTAGGGATGAATACTTGCACACCCGGTGTTTAAAACAAAACTATTTATTCGGCAACATGAAAATTTATTAAAACAAAGTTTGAGTAAATAGTTTTACATGAAAGAATATGTCGAGGTTAGGACGATTGAAAACCTTAGAAGTTTGAAAAATCACAGTTTAGTTAAGATATATGTTAATATTTTTGCTTATTTTGATTTTATGAGATACAAACATGTAGTAATAAACAGTACTCTATCTAATACTTTTTTATAAATGATTCTTCTAGTGTATGTTTATTTCATTCGAATCAGTTCTGTCATGATCAAGACTCTTGTATACAAATATTACATTACAAAAGTATGAGATTGATGAGGCCAATATGTATTGGAATTTCCTGCTCGTACTCTATCAATTCTAATATAGTTTAAGATAGGGTTGTACAAAGAAAACCGATAAACCGCACCAAACCGGTAATCCGAGTCAAACCGAAAAAAAAAACCGATCATGGANGTTTTAACTAAAAAAAGTCAAACCGAAACCAAACCAACCCGATATTACATTTATTCAATTTTTACAAATATTTTATATATATAAATATTTATTTTTAATACAATTTATAAATATTTCTTAAACTTTTTTACAGTTTTATCATTAAACATATTGTTTCAAGTTTGGAATTAACATTCTTGAATGGTCCAATAAATTTTATAGTTCATAAAGGTAGTAATTCAAATAAACTTCACATCAATACTAATGCTAACTAAGAAAATTCAATTCAACACTAGAAATGACAATAGTGTGGATATCTATTTTTTAGTTTTGCATTGTTTATATTGAAAATGCATAACTTAGTTTATCTTTTTCTTTAGTGCTTAGTTGTGTAACTAATATACTTATAGTTGTACTTATTTAAGCATGACTTATATAGTACTTTTAGATTATGTTAATATTTATTATGGCTTATTACTTAGTAATATTTTCTTTATGGATTTTAGTATTTTTGTTATTGAATATTTTAGTACAATGTTATGACGCATCTCATATTATTGTATTATTTTCTTGAAAAATACATTATATAGTTGTATCCTTGTAGGATTAGAGAAGTATGTGGAGCACAAGTTATATATTTGTGCTATGAAGACTTATCGGGAAAAAAAATCCGAAAATCCGAGAAAACCCGATTTCGTTGGTTTGGTTTGGTTTATAGATTTAAAAGTCCGACACTATTGGTTTGGCTTGGTAATTGAAAATTCCGAACCAACCCGGCCTATGTATACCCCTAGTTTAAGATATCATCTCACAGAGACTGGATAATCTATGCTACAGACTTGTAATATTTTAACTACTATTTGAGAGAATCAAATTAATGAAAAGTGAGTGAGGTTTAAAACTTATTAATTACGTCAACAAAGTAAATAACTTTTGAAAGATTTATAATTTAAAAAAGAAGTTGGAAATCATTGAATTCACTTGATAATATTGCTATAATAAAATCTCAATTTCTACATTTAATTCTATAAAGAATAATTGCTTATTTCTAATACAATTATATGCTCACTAAGAAATAATCAATTAATAAGACTCCGCGAGAATTATGTTAATCAATCAATTTAAGACTAGTGACGTTTAAATCGAAATATTTTTCTTGCTTGACTTGTGCTAAAAGAAAGTAAAAATTTCGTGAGAATATTTTTACCAAGGACCAATAATCTTGCCTACAACAATTCCTCCATGAAAATTAAAACTGAGGCAAGCAAGATTACTGACTTGAAATAATAGTTTACTGAAAATTACTTTCACACTACTATTTTATTCATCAGTTATTATATATTAATTTTGCTCTGTG
>MU757274.1:13549-26681 GCA_026770625.1 Nicotiana glauca | reverse complement strand
GGATGGTACAATGGTAAAAAGAATGCTAAGTACATCACGCACCATCATTGAAAGATCGAGATATTTTCTAGAATGGTCCTTCCAATACATGACAACATCACCTCTTGAAACTTCTCAAGATCAAGTTTTGGTTCCTCTTAGTAAAGATCCAATTCTGACTTTACATATTTAAAGGCAGTATACTTTTTATTTTTTTATATATTTTAAATAAATATTTTATTAGTCCCACGGGCCGGCCCGACCCAGCCTCAGTTAAGCCTCGCGGGCCACAGGCTTACTCGGGCCGGGCTTAAAAGCCTCATTTTTTAAACGGGCTCCAAAAATTCTAGTACAGCCCTGCCAAATCACGGGTTGGGCTGGGCTGGCCCAACGGGCCACCATATTGACGGCTCTAGATATCATGTTAAGTAGAGAAGGATCCTCCGCTATAGCGTCTATCAGTAACTCTATTGTAGTTGCATCAAATGAGAAAGTCTTCTCAGTCATTTCTTTTAAGAAAGCCCTCATTTCACGGTATTTATTACTTCTGAGAAATCCTTGCATAATAACGTTGTAAGTTACATTGTCCGGCAAACAACCATTGTCCTCCATTTTTCTAAGAATATCTTTAGCTTCATCTAAAATCCTTCTTGACAAAATCCATAATCATTGTAGTGTATATTATCACGTTCGGATGTAAACCTATTACAAAAAACTTCTCGAAAATAAGATGAGCTTCACCGAATTTTAAATATTTGCACAATCCATCAATGACAATACCGTAAAGTTCAATGTCATTTTCTTCAAACTTCCTTTCCAACTTATGAAAGAGTGACATAGCTTCTTTAACACGTCCATTCTTAAAATAATCACTAAGCAAGATTCTATGAGTACAAAAATTAGGTATCTGCCCTACCGACAACATCTGAAGAACTTTTGTGCGGTGACAATTCTTCCAGCTTCAAACAGGCCCTTGCAAGATAATATTATAGGTGAGATTATCAGGTTTCAACACCTTTTGAGAAACTTCGCTAAACAATTTCATGGCCTCGTCTAGTTTCTTTTTCTTACAATATCCATTTATTAGTATGTTATAGTTAATAATGTCGGGCTCAATGTTACTATCAACAACAATGACAACAACCACCCAGTGAGATCCCACATGTGGGGTCTAGGAGTGTAGGGCGTACGCAGACCTTACCCCTACTCCGGAGGAATAGAGAAGCTATTTCCGGTAGGCCCTCGGAAACATAGAATCAAAAGTTCTCCTCGCTTTATCCATTTGACCAAGCAAGCGACATCTATCTATTATCATGTTGTAGGTGATCGCAGTAGGCTTCACACCTTTTCCAATAATTTGTCTTATTATTTCCTCACCGTCTTCAACTATTCCTTCTTAGCATAGTCCATCGATCATTTCGCTGAAGGCATACACATCTGGATA
This sequence comes from Nicotiana glauca, assembly GCA_026770625.1. NCBI lineage: Eukaryota > Viridiplantae > Streptophyta > Magnoliopsida > Solanales > Solanaceae > Nicotiana > Nicotiana glauca. Next base: position 25,258 of record MU757274.1, on the reverse strand, counting down.
AATATTAAGATTAACCATCTCATAGAACAACATCCTAACATCATCCCATTTACTAGACTTACACAAACCATCAATCAAGGAACTATATGTGACAATGTTTGGAGGAATACCTTTTTGTATCATCTGATCTCTTTCAAAAGGCTGATAACAACATTTAGCATTCTATCATTGCAAAAGGCGTCTATAACAATGCTATAGATGTCTGTGTTGGGGTTAGTGCTCTCTTGTTCCATTAATCGGAGCAAACTAAAAAAAAATCCAGTATGGCCCCTCTTGCTAAGCCTATTCATGACAGTTGCATACATGACTTCGTTAGGCTCACAAATATTCTCTCCCGTTAGCTTTTTGAACAAGTGAACGGCATCTTTAACATTATTTTCATCAAAGAGTCCCCTTATTAGGATGGTAAAAGTAACAACATCAAATGGAATGCCAGTCTTGAAGAAAATAGCTAATACGGAAAATCCTTAATCAGCATGGTGCATAAGGCAATAACTGTTAATTATTATATTCAAGATGAATTTATCAGTTGGAATACCTAATTTCCACATTTCTCCATAGAGAGAAACAACAGCAAAGTAATGCTTCCCCGCCTTCACATTTACCATAGTATGCAACAATTTCGAGAAGCTGACAGGAGAGGGAAGAGGCGTATCTCTAACCATTTGACGGAACACACTCACAACATCATCTGAACACTTGAATGTTCTCAAAACTTCTAGAAACCCCAAGCCTACCCTTTATTGAAATGGATGTATTGCTAGGAGATGAAGAATAATCTCTGAATGAGCAATCATAGCGTTGCCATGAGAAATAGCCAAAATGAGATGAAGGTATTACCGTTGCGAGGGCAACGAATTGCAACTCTCGCCATCTTCACTTCACTTCAATGGCTACAGAGTCTCTCCAGTTTCTGTCAAGGGAAATACGGGCAGCCCACTCTTAAGGAGCAGACAAACAAAGTGATCAAATACTAGTATAAGTTGCTTGCAGTAGGAAATGAAAAGAAAGAGAGAACACAATAGAAACCCCAAGTCTAGAGATGATTAATTCTCACACTTAAAAAAAGTGATCAAATACTAAAAGCTTCACAGAGGAACTCAATTCATAAGCTAAATGATATACCAAGCCTTCTATGAAAATGACACTTAACAAAAACATCATAAACCAGATTCCCCTTGTGTTAGTTAGGGGGACATATTGAATCATTTTTCTAGTGCTTATATAGACTTCAAAAAGCAGTCAGCTTTGATGTATGACTAGTCAAATGGTATGCTTTGAGGAGTAACTAACTATGTTTTTTTTATAACCTTGGTTTCCAGGCATCGCTTTGCGAACCCGACTACCTGCATCCACCGGGTCCCGCTATTTCAAGGCGGGTGCACCACGGTTAGTTCCACGGGGCCCTGGAGACGCGGCCGGTTTGTAATGCCTCCAGATGCCCTGCGGGGGCTCGAACTGGCGTCCTTGGGACTTTGTCCTCAAGGCCAGTACCAGTTGAGCTACCCCTCAGGGTTGAGTAACTATGTAAAGAGTTAAGTAGGAGGTTAAGCAAGAAGCCCAGGATCAGATTAAATCAACTTACACCAAGCATATTGAACAAGTAAATCTGTTCTAGTAGTTAATCTACACTACATTGAGCCAGGTTTGAACAAGTTTCATTCCAATTTCAGGAAAACTAAGAGGATTTTTTTTTATTTTTCAGAAACAGCAATTCATTTTAATCAATGTACTTGTATTAGCAAGCCTAGTACTAGTATTAATAGAACACAATAAGGTCCCTAATATAACACATCTAGGTTCCAGGCACAAACAAAAAGATACTAGTTTGGTACCATAGTCATACACGGACCAAGAAGAGACTGATCATTAATCAACATCGCGAATTCGTCTTGCAAGCTGAATATCATATCTGTCTTAAAATCCTGAGCAATCTCACAGACAATGCCTTGGAAAGGCAACTTCCGAATGAGAAGCTCAGTACTCTTTTGATATTTTTGGAGAGCAACAGTCCAGGGCGGTAACCTATGTTGTTCAGACTCTCCAAAATGTAGCCGCACCCGTGACGGGTCCTTAAAAAATGCACTACTTTTGGAGGATCCAACGCGTATCCGGCCATATTTTCGGAGAGTCCGAATAACATAGGCGGTAACGACGTGGCCTCTTCACTCTTCCCGTGGCAGGGGCTGATTTCCTTGCAGCCTTTATAGAAAGTTGTTCCCTTGGAGCCTTTCCACCGCTAGATTTACAGGCTGTCTGCTTCGTACGAGCCATTTTTTTCACAATCTGGAACTCTATTATTGACCAAGCGGAAAATCCGAGAAAGAGTTGCAGAGAGAATTTGAATTTGAAATATGAAATAACAACTAAGAGGATTCAATCTAAAGTAAGGTTCGATTTTGTTTATGGTTGATGTACCAGGAAGTGGATATGAATTCAAAGATTTTGAGAACCTGGCCTGCTCTCTGACCATTTGACACTTACAGCATCATCTAAACACTAAATGTTCTCAAACCTGTTAGAAACAAATGGGTGTATTGCTAGAAGATGAAGAATAATCCGTGGGCATAATTGCCAGAGCAGAATGAATAATCTCAGCATTGCGATGAGAAATAGCCAAGAATGAGATAAAAGGGTTACCATTGCGAGAGTAACGGACTGCAACTCCTGCAATCTTCACTTCACTTGAATGGCTGCGCAGTCTCTCCAATTTCTGTCAAGGGAAAAATGAGCAGCTCAATCTAGGGAAAAGAGTGAAAGAACAAGAGGCTTTGACAGAGAACTTAGTCCTAGAGTATAATAAATTGGTCAATGGAAAAAACTGTCTAGTGTACATCCCAGATCACAGTGGATAGACAAAATACAAAAGAAAGGAGCAAATTTGCAGAAAATGATGATGCTGCTGCCCAAATTCCCCATAGAGGTTATAATATTGCAGAATGATTAAGACTTCAATCTCTAGGAAAAACATAATTCCTATTACAAATATCAAAGTATTATCCCATAATCACATTAGATTTATACACTATAGACAATACTGTAATATAGCTCATCAAAATATATTGTAATATTGTTGAGATTCATTTTGGAGCATATATTTCTCCAATGTCACGGGTGTAAGAATTTTATTATATTAAGAACACTGAAAATAAGAACAACAATGATCCTTTCACTTTTATTTCAGCTGCCCCTTAATCTTAAAGCTCTTATTTTGCTTTTAAACTAACCTCTAGCCTTTATAAAGAAATAGGAGAATAGATCATAAGGAAATTCATATTATTTCTCATAGTAAGAGTGCAATAGCATCTAATTTGCGAGATAGCGAGGAAGACAAAACATTCAGAATTAGAAGTGATTTACCTCCTCAATAAGTTTGCCTATAAAGCAAAAGAAATGTTCAAATTTCATTTTTCCTGTTTCCCCAATTGCATTGGATGAGATTAGGAAAACATCTTCATTTCTTCTTTTCTGGATGAAACTCTGGTATAATGTCAAGTAAAGAAGGATCCTTCGCTATAACGTCTATCAGTAACTCTGTTGTTGTATCAAATGAGAAAGTCTTCCCAGTCATTTCCTTTGAGAAAGCCCTCGTTTCACCAATTCTGTTACTTCTCAGAAACCCTTGCATAATAAGATTGTAAGTTACATTGTCTGGCAAACATTTACTGTCCTCCATTTTTCTTAGCATATCTTTAGCTTCATCTAACAACCCTTCTAGACAAAACCCATTAATCATTGTAGTGTACATTATCACGTTAGGATGTAAACCTATTAAAGAAAGCTTTTCAAAAATGGCATGAGCTTTGTCCAACTTTCCATTTTTGCGCAATCCATCAATGACATTATAAAGTTTAATGTCAGTATCTTCTCCCTCTCTTTCCAACTTACGAAAGAGTGACATAGCTTCTTCAACAAGTCCATTCTTAAAATAACCACCAAGCAAGATGCTATGAATAAACAAATTAGGTCTCTGCCCTGTCGGTAGCATCTCTGCGAAGAACTTTTGTGCAGCGTCACTTCTTCCAACTCCAAACAGACCTTGTAAGATAATATTGTAGGTAAAAATATCAGGTTTCAAACCCTTTCGAGAAATTTCAAGAAACAATTGCATGGCCTCGTCCAACATCTTTTTCTTATGGTATCCATTTATTAGTGTATTATAATGTGTAATGTTAGGTTCAATGCTCTTACCTATCATAGAATCAAAAGTTCTCCTCGCTCTATCTATTTGACCACGCAAACAATATCCATCCACTATCGCATTGTAGGTGACCACAGTAGGCTCCTCACCTTTTCTGATCATGTGTCTCATTATTTTCTCGGCGTCTTCAACTTTTCTTTCTTTGCATAATCCATCTATCACTATGCTGAAGTTGTACACATTTGAATAAATATTAACATCAACCATCTCATAGAACAAAGTCCTAACATTTTTTCACCGACCAAACCTACACAAACCATCAATCAATGAACTATATGTGATAATATTGGGTGGAATGCCTTTCTGTTTCATCTCGTTTAAAAGGTTGATAGCAGCATCTACCATTCTATCTTTGCAAAGGGCATCTATAACAATGCTATAGATGTTTCTGTTGGGCTTAGTGCTACCTTGTTCCATTAATCGGAGCAAACTATAAGTTTTTTCAGTATGGCCCCTTTTACTAAGCCCATTAATGACAGTTGCATACATGACTTCGTCCGGCTTACAAATATTCTCTCTCCTAGTTTTTTGAACAAGTGAATGGCATCTTTGACCTTATTTTCAGAAAAGAGTCCCCTTATTAGGGTGTTAAAGGTAACAACATTAAATGGAATGCCAGTTTTGACGAAAATGGCTAACACAGAAAATCCTAAATCAGCACGGTGCATTAGGCAATAACTGTTAATCACTATATTCAAGATGAATTTATCAATTGGAATACCTAATTTCCACATTTCTCCAAAGAGATAAACAGCAGAGTAATGCTTCATATTTACCATAGTATACAACAATTTCGAGAACCTGACAAGAGAGGGAAGAGGCTGCTCTTTAACCATTTGACGGGACACATTCACAGCATCATCTGGAGGGGAATGACACCGAAAATAACAATAATAATAATAATGCAATAGAATTATTTGTAAGCGAAAATACACCAACTGGCTTGAGTCGTGCTAGGCACTGTCCTAAGAAACTATTTCAACAATGTGAAATGTTTTCCCAGAATTAAACAAGCCTACCTCTATTTTATTTAGAGGATACAGGAATCAGCAAAATTAGATCATAAATCCAGCAATTTGGAAGAGAAAGAGCAACTAATATCTTATGCCAATTAAAATATTATAGAAGAAGAAATTAGAAGGAGAGGGACGTATAAGAGGGAAAGAAGAAAGAAGAATTTGTTCTTTGCTAATGATTAACTTTTCTTGGTATTTGATGATTGAAGAATAATGGCCCAATCATGGCTATTTATAGGCCTAAGGAAAGCTTCTTAGATTGTCATTTGTTTATGGCTTAGCCATTTGGCTACATATCCTCATGCAAAGTGCCACATGGTGGGTATTCATAGCCACTTGGCTTAGTAGAGCCATTTCTCCTTAGTTTCTAGAAAGCTTGCCATATGTAAAATTCTTTACATGCATATTGGCACTTGGACTTATTTATTTTGAAAATACTACTACAACCCCCACATATTTTCAAAATAAAAAAAAAAAGATAGAATAATAAGATTTTGCTGGATTTGTATGGTCCAAATGTAATAGGTTTGGTGTCTTCTGGACTATGAACCAAACTTAGATCAATAAAATTTAACTCACAAAATTACTGGTGAAATATAATATTTCTATGAACCAATAATTCTTATTGTAAGTCAGATATTTTATCAATCACATTTTGACCCTCGGTAATTTTGCTGTTCAACGCGGTTTTGTGTCCAATAGGCCATGCACGCGCCTGGTTATTCATGAGAGCTCTAGAGACTAGGCCAAAATCTTATAGGAGCGGTCCACTCCACTCTCATATAGGTGAATTCATCAAGTATATATTGCTTTTAAATACACCATCCATAAAGGACTATGAATTTCATTAAGAGTTATATCTCAGCCTCTCAATTAGTAGCAGTCAAACACTCTATTTTAGTGCATCAGTACCAATATTGACTTGTTATTACCCATATGAACCTACTTCATGGGATCTCCAATCACATAGGTTGGGTTACCATCTCTATTGACAACATGTTGGCCTTAACCCCATCTCTTTTGAGGTTTGAAGAATTAATTTTCTTCCTATAGGTTTAGTCAGATGATCGGCCAAATTTATCTCTGACTTCACATAATCAATGGAAATTATTCCATCTCTCAGCAGCTACTTTATGACATCACGTCTCAATTTCATGTGTCTACTTTTACAATATAAGATTTATTCTTTGCTATAGCTATTGTCGTTTGGCAATCACAGTGTATAGACACATGAGGCAATACGTCCTTTATTAAAGGGATATTAGCTAAGAAGTTTCTTAGCCACTCAGCCTCAGAACTAGCTAATTCCAGAGCTACAAACTCTGATTCCATAATCGATCTAGCAATGATCGTCTATTTAGCTGATTTCCACGATATTGCACCACCACCAAGGATGAATACATAACCACTAGTAGATTTTGTCTCATCTGAATCAGAGATCCAGTTTGCATCACTGTACCCTTCTAAAATATAAGAAAATTCACTATATAGGATACAATAATTCATGGTTCCTCTCAAATATTTCATTAGTCTATCTAATGCAGACCAATGTTCCATGTTGGGATTATGAGTATATCTACTCAGCCTACACACAGCATAGGCTATATCAGGCCTTGTAAAATTCATTAAATGCATCAGACTCCCAATAGTCTGAGCAACTGGGTCACCATTATTCTTTTTCAACTGAGAGTTAGCATCTGAAGAAGATATAGTTTTAAAATAATTTGATGGTTCATTATCGACAAGAGAAGTTTGAAATTTATTTCCATAAGAAAAATATTCTTTCCTAGGCCTTTTGCTCCTTCTCAGTTCCTCATTAGAGGTAATTTCATTATTTGTTTCAACAGATTTATGAGAAATTTTATCAGATAATGGATAAATATATTCAAAGAACTCAGCATTCTTTGTCTCAATTATAGTGTTGTAACTTGTAATCAAGCACATCACTTTTTAAAACAAGGAATCTATATGCAGCACTATGTTCAACATATCCAATAAGTAGTTTTAGAACTTATGTTCAGCATATCCAATCAGCAGTTTTAGAACCTATTTTTTTCTTTTTAGGTTAAGGCAAAAGAACTTTAGCAAGGCACCCCCACACTTTTAAATATTTCAAGTTAGGTTTATAACCCTTCCATAATTCATAAGGAGTTTTGCCCGTTCTTCTATGTGGTATTCTATTTTGTAAGTGACATGCAGATAAAATAGCTTCACCCCACAAATTATCACGAGCATTAGAACTAACTAACATAGAGTTCATCATCTCTTTTAATGTTCTATTTTTCCTTTTAGCTACTCCATTTGACTCAGGTGAATAAGGCGGAGTTACTTTATGAATTATTCCATTCTTTTCACAAAAATCATTTAAAGTTAAATATTCTCCACCTCTATCTGATCTAATTCTCTTGATTTTTCTACTAAGTTGATTTTCAACCTCAATTTTATAAGAAACAAAAGCATTAAATGCATCATCTTTATTTCTAAGTAAATACAACTTAGTATATCTAGAAAAATCATCAATAAAAGTCACATAGTATCTTTTACCACCTCTAGTCATAGCTTGCTTTAGGTCGCCTAAATCAGTGTGAATTAAAGATAACAATTCATTTTTTCTATTTACGAAAAAATAGGTTTTTCTAGTACTTTTGACTTCAGCACAAATTTCACATTTGTCAATATTATTTGAGTCTAAACCAGATATTAATCCTAGCTACTGCATTTTCTTAATATACACAACATTAACATGTCCTAGTTTAGCATGCCACAAAGAAATTGACTCAACCATATAAGCAGAAGAAGATGTATTTTCATTGCTAGTATCAGAAATATTAAGCACAAATAAACCGTAGTTACAATATCCATTGCCCACAACAATTTCATTTTTGGTCAATACGACCTCATTATTTTCAAATGAAACCTTTACTCCAACTTTTCCCAATAACCCCACAGAAACCAAATTGGTTTGGATATTAGGAACATGCAATACATCACTCAATACTAGAGTTTTACTAGATGTGAGTTTGAGAAGAATCTTTCCTTTCCCAAGAACATGAGTTGTTCTTGAGTCACCAAGATAAATAGTTTCTTCTCCTTCCTCAACTTGGGTGTAAGACAAAAAATTTATTTTTGTCTCCACAAATGTGCCTAGTAGCACTAGAGTCCATCACCCAATTTCTCACATTGGCCACATTATTTATTTGAAAAATGACCGCAATAATTATATTATCCACTTTAGTCAAATTTAATTTTGACTTAGCGAGATTATCATTTATCCCAACTCTTCTGTTGCATTGAGGTGCATTTTTCTTGAAGGTTTTAATATTAGCATTGGATATGTAATCATGTCTATTTACATACTTGTGTTTTGACATTAGTGTTTGTCAAGGTTGTGGATGCAATAATGTATTTGCAATACCATGAATATCTGGAAGGACAGTTGGAGCAGTAGCAGCGGAGACATCACCAGAATTGGTAGCCCCATTAAAAATTTCCGCAGTAGTATTACTTGCCATAGTTTCTTAGATTGTAAGGAAATGATACTGAAAATAACAACAATGATGGCCCAGTGGGTTTGGAGGGAGTTTTCCATATGGGATACGCGGGTTCGAGCCCCCCTCAATGCCTTCTGGGTCTGAGCCTGTCGCACGGGGCTTGCCTAGTGCGGTTACATCCTCTGTGTGGTTTACAGGCTATTACACAGTGGGGGGTTTACCCAGTGCGCACAGAGTGCTCACCCGAAGGGCAGAGGCTGTAGCAGCTACGGGTTTTCCTGGGGTTCCAAAAAAAAAAAATACTGCAATAGAATTATTTGTAAGCGAAAATACACTAACTGGATTGAGTCGTGCTAGGCACTGTCCTAAGAAACTATTTCAGCAATGTGAAACGTTTTCCCTGAATTAAATAAGCCTACCTCTATTTTATTTAGAGGATACAGGAATCAGCAAAATTAGATAATAAATCCAGCAATTTGAAAGAGAAAGAGCAACTAATATCTTATGCCAATTAAAATATTATAGAAGAAGAAATTAGAAGGAGAGGGATGTATAGGAGGAAAAGAAGAAAGAAGAATTTCTTCTTTGCTAATGATTAGCTTTTCTTGGTATTTGATGATTGAAGAATGATGGCCTAATCATGGCTATTTATAGGCCTAAAGAAAGCTTCTTAGATTGCTATTTGTTTGATTGCATGAAGGAGGATTGCCATTTGCTTATGGCTTAGCCATTTGGCTACATATCTTCATGCAAAGTACCACATGGTGGGTATTCATCTATATTGCTCGGACTCTTCGAAAATGTGACAGGATACGTGTCGGATCCTCCAAAAGTAGTGCATTTTTGAAGGATCCGACACAGGTACGATTACATTTTGGAGAGTCCGCGCAACATAGGTATTCATAGCCACTTGGCTTAGTAGAGCCATTTGTCCTTAGTTTCTAGAAGGCCAAATACATAACTGGGACATTAAACTTGGCCTTTTTTGTCACTTAGGCACTTAAACATAGAGTTGTTCCTATTAGACCCTTCAACTAAATCACATATATGCCAATTAGATACTTTGTAGACCATCTGAGAAAAACTTTTATAAAAATTATTGGATATGTAATTAGCTGCAGTTGTATATTTGATAGATTTTAAGGCTTTCTTTTTTGCTTATGAAATAGCTGCATTTGTATATTTGACAGCTTTGCTCTTTTGCTGAAGTACTATTTTTGTTAAAAGTTGTTAAGGTCAAAATGCAACTTCTATCAACCACTTGTGCGTTCTAGTTTGTAAAGTTTTATTCTAGTAGCTTACAAGTGCCGTGCAAAGAGAACAAACATGCAAAATGAGAAAAGTCAAATTCATGTACATTATACTTTCTTTTTAAAAAAATTAAGAGAAAAAATGATGAGTTCACGAAAAGAAGAAGAGAAATAGAATGTAAGGTAAAAGTTCGCTTTAATTAGAATAATATATTAGAATGTCATAATAATAATAATAATAATAATCATAAATAATAATAATAAAATAAAAAAAATAATCCATAACCTTTTTCTCATTTTCACGCGTCTTTTCCTACGCACTCAATTATGTCACTACAAAGTGTCTAATTGGCACAGATGTGGCTTAGTTGAAGGATGTAATTGGAACAACTCTATGTTTAAGTGTCCAAGTGACAAAAAAAGTCAAGTTTAAGGGTCCAGTTATGTATTCTGCCTTTCTAGAAAGCTTGCCATATGTAAAATTCTTTACATGCATATTGCACTTGGACTTATTTATTTTGAAAATACTACTACATCATCTAAACACTTGACGTTCTCAAACCTGTTAGAAACCCTAAGTTTACCTTTTATCGAAATGGATGTATTGCTACGAGATGAAGAATAATCTCTAAGCGTAATTGCCGAAGCAAAATTAACAATCTCACCGTTGCGAGAGTAATGCACTGCAACTCTCGCCATCTTCACTTTACTTCAATGGCTACGGAGTCTCTCTAATTTCTGTCAAAAGGGAAATACGGGTAGCCCAATCTTAACTTTCCCTAACTTTGGAGAAGAAAGCTGTAACGACCTAACCGGTCGTTTTGAGCTTCAGCGCGTCATTCAGCAGTTTGAGGCCATGAGCAGCTTCATCTCAGGTATATTGACTTATGTGTATGGTCAGAATTAAAATTCAAGAAGTTTGGAATCAAATTTAAATGAAAATTCTCATTTCCGAAGCTTAAAATTGAAGAAATGAACTAGGATTGGAATTTTGAGTAAACGACCTCGGAATTGGGATCTGAAGGTTCCAGCAAGTTTTATGATGATTTCGGACTTGGGCGTATGCCCGGATCGGATTTTAGATAACCCGGAAGCGTTTTGGCGCCTATTATGGAAGATAGCATTTTAGAAGAAATTGCATCAGTTTGGCTTAAAATGCATTTCAGTGTTATTGATGTCCGTTTGGGATTCCGAGACTGGGAGTAGCTCCGTATGGTGATTCTGGATTTGGGAGCACGATCAGAAGTGAATTCGGAGGTCCGTAGGTCATTTTGGAGCTGTTTGGCTAAAGATAGAAAATTAAAGGTTTTTGAGAAAATATGACCGGAAGTGGAAATTTTGATATCAGACTCGAAATGCAAATCTTATGGTTCGGATAGCTTCGTTAGGTGATTTGGGACTTAGGAGTGTGTCCGAAATATTTTTGTGATGACCGGTGTAGAATTAAGCTTGAATTGGCAAAGTTAGTATTTTGGCGAATTCCGATTGATAGGTGAAATTTTGATCCGACAGTCAGAATGGAATTCTGAAAATTTTTGTAGCTTCGTTATAACATTTTGGACTTGTGTGCAAAATTTAAAGTCAATCGAACTTAATTTGATAGGTTTCGGCATCGGAAATAGAAGTTGGAAACTTCAAAGTTCATCAAGCTTGGATTGGAGGTTAATCCATAATTTTTGCATTGTTTGATGTGATTTGAGGCCTCGATCGAGTCCGTAATGTGTTTTGGGACTGGTTGGTGTTATTGGTCG
>MU757272.1:78307-116618 GCA_026770625.1 Nicotiana glauca | reverse complement strand
AGGGGTATTAAAACCTTCCAGGTGCGCGAAGTGTTGCCCAGATGCGCGATCGCGCATTACTTCGCGCATTTTTTTTTTGAGCAGTCTGCCTCAGATGAGCGAAGTATGCGCGAAGTTCATTTCGCGCAAGTTTTCGCGCATCTGACACCTGACGAGTAAAATGATCATAACTTTCTTTATACACCTCCAAATGACGAACGGTTTATTGCGTTGGAAACTAGACTCAAAGGACTTTAATTTGATAGGTTGATACGCACTCAACTCCTTATATAACTGGAGATATGATCGTTCAAAGTGACGTCTTATGTGCACTCATTTACATATTTCGTCTAATATGTAATTTTCCAACTTGGCTTAGACTTAGGCCTTTCTTTAGTCCCCAAATCACTTATAATAAGACTTATACACTTATTAACATATCCAATTGATATACCATAATATCATAAATCCTTATTTGCACACGAGATAAAATAATTTAGCCTACATTTGCACGACGAAATCTTAAATTACTCGAAAAAAAATTTCCGTGGCCTTACAGGCGGAGCAGCAAGTAACAAAGGAGAGAGATGAAGACAAGGAGAGATAAGAGAAATTGAAAGATCGAAGTAAAGTCCGTAATTCAAATAAGGAGCCCTGTATTTATAGGTAAGTGGCGACGGTTCGACGGTGCTAGTGGCCAACCACTACTCGCACGCAATTAATGTTTTGGGAAGCAAATCGACAGGACATTTCGATCATCTCGAGCGCTTACATCACGGGGATGACATCATCATTAGGGGCTCCGAAAAATCGAAGCTCAAATCATTTCTTATCATCTTATTATAAGAAATGCGGGGACTATCTGTATATGGTAAAAATCAAGTATGCTCGATTAGGGGAGCTCGAGGAATCGCTTCAAGAATAAGTCCGAAATAGACTGGGCTCGAGCCCAATGGCGGAGTTCGAGGCTTGAAGATCGAAGTGCTCGATGAACATCGAGGCCGAATATGACAAGCCTCGAGATAATACAGTTGTGATTTTGTAACAAAAGGCAAGATTCCCGCAACAGCCCTAATCAAGGCGTAAATTCCGGAACAAATTTGTACGGATTTGTATAGGCGGTTAGACAGCTGTCCCAATAAGATTCCCTACTAAAAATAGAAATGTACCTTGTTAAGGACTCTCCTATTATTATATAAAGGAGAGCCCATTCAGTTGTAACGTCATCAATCATTGGAAAAGGAATATACATCTTCACTTTATTGCTTATTACTCATCAGAATTGTCTTTTAGCTTTATTGTTCTTACTGACCTACCTTGAGGCCACCTTAGCTCGAGGTCGAGACTCGCTTGCACACTGGTTTGATTCAACTTATATCTTTAATTTATACATTTGATTCCTTGATTATCAGATTGTATTGGACTAAATTACATCTCTTTAAGACCTCAATACAAATTTAATTGTTACTCAGATTTTAGGGTAAACAATATTACTAGAAAATGCTATCCTGTTTACTTGTGCAACATAGTTTGTCTTAGACTAAAACGACCCAAAGATATTCTTAACATTGTGTGATATAGTCCGCTTTGGGTCAAGCCCGCACGGTTTTCCCCACAAGGTATCACACCATTAAACGATTCCTACACATTATCTGTAGGCTCTTAATCTTTTCAGCTAACAATATGGGACTTTGTTCGTACCCCAAATAGTTTGATGGCATTATATTCTTAACAAACGCTGATTTTTTTTGTTTGTCCTTTTAGCGTTTACGGTGCTAAGACGTTCTATTGATTCGTTCCTCAAGGTATCTTTTTATATTTCTAGTTTTATACTTATATTAGTGTGTGGACCTTTTTGTTCTAAAGTTCTTCAGCGATTTTCTTTTAATTTTTCTTTAATCTTAATGTATTTTCCATAATTATTTATCATCATGATGTCTTATTTTATCACATGGCCTAAACCTCATTCTGCAGTAGATAAAATGTCTTTCTTACGTCCTAACATTTTGAAACGCACTAACTCTCAATTTCGTATAACGTTTAAAGTTAGGATACTCAATATTGAACTTCGAAAAATTAAAAGAAAAATGAATTTCCCTTGTAAGGTGGGTATTGAAGAAAAAAAGGGTTGCTCTTAAATTACAGATTAGGAGCAAAGAAACTTTTACCAGAAAATGGGTCATTAATTAAAGTGTACGAAAAGAAGTCACCATTGCGGGTGTATAAAATAAAGAATTTTATAATCAAAAGGTTAACGATGATGCGTAATTTGATTACTGTTTATAATTAGGATTTGTCCATTATAGGTTGAAATTAAATTTGTACCTCAAAGGTGATAATTAGCTTTAGATTATCTTTAGATTTGTCGTAGGAGTAGTGGCTGTAGTCTGGAATGATAGATTAAGGGCATGTCCTCGGGTGGGGCAGAGTGTGGGGCCAGGTTCAGGGAGTGGGACGGGAGGTATAGGGGGCAAAGGAGCATATAGGTTGAGAATCGGCACATGGAACATAGGTTCGCTAACGAGTAAGTCTATAGAGTTGGCGAAGATCCTTCAGAAGAGGAAGATTAATATAGCGTGTGTCCAGGAGACTAGGTGGGTCGGAACGAGGGCGATGAACAAGGATGGGTATAAGTTGTGGTACTCGGGAGTCATGAGGGGTAAGAATGGAGTGGGGATCCTGGTAGATAGCCATCTTAGAGAGTCGGTGGTAGAGGTCAGAAGGGTGAATGATAGACTAATGACTATTAAATTGGTGGTGGGTGAGTGTACTTTAAATGTTGTTAGTGCGTACGCGCCGCAAGTAGGCTTGGATGAGCAAAGTAAAAGGCAATTTTGGGAGGGGTTGGACGACATCGTTCGTAGTATCCCGCCTTCCGAGAGGTTATTCATAGGAGGAGATTTTAACGGCCATATTGGGTCGTCTGCAGATGGTTATACGGAGGTCCATGGCGGGTTTGGTTTCGGGGAGCGAAATGGAGGGGGCACTTCGCTGTTGGACTTTGCCAAGGCATTCAATCTAGCGATTGCGAACTCAAGTTTTCCAAAGCGGGAGGAGCATTTGGTTACTTACCAAAGCTCGTTGGCGAAGACTCAGATTGACTATCTCCTCCTTAGAAGAGGCGATAAAAGGTGGTGCGTGGATTGCAAAGTCATCCCGGGTGAGACCCTTGCAACACAACATAGGCTTTTGGTGATGGACTTTGGGATTATGATAAGGAGGAAGAAGAGGTCAATACGAGGCCGCCAGAGGATTAGGTGGGGCGCCTTGACCAGGGATAAAGCTCAGGAGTTGGAAGGAAAGTTGTTGGAAATGGGAGCTTGGAGAAGTAGTGGGGAAGCAAACACTATGTGGTCGACGACGGCCGATTGTATAAGGAAGGCGGCGAGAGATGTGTTGGGGTTATCTTCTGGCTGCGCCGGTAGCCATAAAGGAGACTGGTGGTGGAATGCAATTGTCCAAGGTAAAGTGGAAGCGAAGAAGGTAGCTTACTTACGGTTAGTAGGGAGCACGGGCGAGGAGGAGAAGAGAGCGAACATGGAGAGATATAAGGTAGCGAGGAAGGAGGCGAAAATGGCAGTAACGGAGGCTAAGACGACAGCTTTTGCTCGTCTGTATGAAGAACTAGGTAACAAAGGTGGGGAGAAGAAGTTATTCCGACTCGCTAAGCTAAGAGAGAAGGCGGCTCGGGATCTGGACCAGGTGAGGTGCATAAAAGATGAGGACGGGAAAGTTTTGACGGGGGACGACCAGATTAAGAGGAGATGGCAGACCTACTTTCATAAACTCCTAAATGAAGAAGGGGATCGGGATATTGTACTAGGTGGATTGAGGAACGCCGACATTCCTCAGGAATTAAGTTATTGTAGGGACATTGAGGTCGATGAGGTCATCGAGGCAATGCGTAAGATGAGGGGGGGTAGAGCTACCGGGCCAGACGAAATTCCGGTTGAACTTTGGAGGTGTGTGGGTAGAGAAGGATTGGAATGGCTTACTAGGTTGTGTAATGTGATATTCAAGACTAATAGGATGCCCGAAGAGTGGAGATGGAGTACAATGGTTCCGTTGTATAAGAACAAAGGCGATATCCAGAGTTGTAACAACTATAGAGGTATCAAATTACTGAGTCATACCATGAAAGTCTGGGAGAGAGTGGTAGAGATGAGAGTGCGAAAGACGGTGTCTATCTCAGACAACCAGTTTGGGTTTATGCCGGGGCGGTCCACCACAGAAGCTATCCATCTTATTAGGAGGATGGCAGAACAGTACAGGGATAAGAAGAAGGATCTCCACATGGTGTTTATTGATCTAGAGAAAGCGTACGACAGGGTTCCTAGGGACGTCTTATGGAGCTGCTTAGAGGTTAAAGGGGTTCCGGTAGCCTACATTAGGGCGATTAGAGACATGTATGAAGGAGCTAAGACTCGGGTTAGGACAGTAGGAGGCGATTCCGAGCATTTTCCAGTTGTCACGGGGTTGCACCAAGGGTCTGCACTCAGCCCTTTCCTATTTGCCCTGGTGATGGATGCCATAACGCATCATATTCAAGGAGAGGTGCCATGGTGCATGTTATTTGCTGATGATATAGTCCTAATTGATGAGACACGACGCGACGTCAACGAAAGGCTAGAGGTTTGGAGACATGCCCTTGAGTCTAAAGGTTTCAGGTTGAGCAGGACAAAGACGGAATACCTCGAGTGCAAATTTGGGGAGGGGCCGACGGAAGCAGGAGTGGAAGTGAGGCTTGACTCTCAAATTATCCCTAAGAAGAGTAGTATCAAGTACCTTGGGTCAGTTATTCAGGGGATCGGGGAGATAGACGAGGATGTCACACACCGTATAGGGGTGGGTTGGATGAAGTGGAGGTTAGCGACGGGAGTCCTGTGTGACAAGAAAGTTTCACCGTTACTAAAAGGTAAGTTTTACAAAGCAGTGGTTAGGCCTGCAATGCTGTATGGGACCGAGTGTTGGCCGGTTAAAAAATCACACACCCAGAAGATGAAAGTAGCAGAGATGAGGATGTTGAGGTGGATGTGCGGGCATACAATGATGGATAAGATTAGGAATGAAGACATTCGAGAGAAGGTGGGCGTGGCCCCCATAGAGGACAAGATGCGGGAAGCAAGACTCAGATGGTTCGGGCACATTCAGAGGAGGAGCACCGATGCACCGGTGAGAAGGTGTGAGCGATTGGCTGTGGTGGGCATGGGGAGAGGTAGAGGGAGACCTAAGAAGTATTGGGGAGAGGTGATACGACAGGACTTAGCGCGTCTTAGGATTACTGAGGACATGGCCCTGGATAGGGAATTGTGGAGGTCGAACACTAAAGTTGTAGGTTAGGGGAGTTGTGGATATTTCCACAAGTGCACTAGAGCGAGACTAGATAGTTATGAGGTAATCGTAGGATGTTACTGATCAGCTACCGATACAGGGAATTATCTGTTGGATATTAGTATAACTTACATCTATTTCGCATTTCTTATATTTATTATATTTCTGCGATTTTGTTATTTTGCGTTATGTTGTGTATTTCATGTTAATCTTAGTATGACTCCATTAATAGTACTAACTTATCTTCTCTTGTTGATTTCTTAAGCCGAGGGTCTCCTGGAAACAGCCTCTCTGCCCTCCGGGGTAGGGGTAAGGTCTGCGTACATATTACCCTCCCCAGACCCCACTTGTGGGATTATACTGGGTTGTTGTTGTTGTTGTTGTAAAGGTGATAATTAGCATATCAAATCTCCCATTTACTTTCAAGTTTCAACTAATTTATAAGACTTTCTTTGGATATACTTCTTGAAAGTAAAAAAAAAAAACCACATATTAAGATATGAAGATCTATTTGAAGGTTGCTTAAGTGGATCAACTTTAGGGTTAAATTCCTATCCGTTGGCAGTCACAACAAGTACAAATACTCGTAATAATGCATGCAGACGACTTCCCTTTTCCAAAAAATATTCAATTCGGGTTAGCTCGTTTGATCATAGTGGAATTTCGAGTAGTACTACACTTCTAACTAAAAAAGTGGCAAAACAACTAAGAAGATCACATAACTAAATGGTGACAAGTTGTTATATGATTCATTGTTATAGATTTTTTTTTGGGTAGAAGTGTAACTCATATTATTTTGATCTATTAGTACTATTCTTCTTCCTGGATGGTAGTGAATATGCATATATTTTATTATTAGGAGTTGAGGTATATTTTACTTCTATAGAATTATTAGGTCTCACACCTAATCTTTCTTCCAAGTAAGTATACCAAACTCTCATGTAAAAGTGAAAAGCGTCAAGGAATGACTAAAAAGCCATTTGTGTTGTACCATTCGAGACCCCGTGCAGTCATGCACACACTTGTTTTTGCCCTTTCTTCTCCATCATCAATCATTCAAACACTCAAGATACTTTTAACTTTTATCTCTTTCTTAACTACATTTAAATGTGAATTTAATATGACTATCTTTTTGTTCTATTTTAATATCCTTATGCAATTAATACTAAGAAAATATTTCTTTCCAAAAGAGGAAAAGGAAAAGAAACAATATTGTTGCATAAGAAATGTTGGTACAATAATTGAGGTCACACTATAATATTATACGCAAGTAATAAGTTTTAGAATTTTCCAATTATTAGTAACTAAAAAAAGAAAGACGTACAACTTTGACCAGTTGGTTGACAATATAAATCTCCATCTTGTTGGTGATGTTTCAATTTCTAGCCTTGTAATCCTCTGCGCACACACATTTTGTTTACCATGGGGGCTGCACATTTACATTTTGGTTATAAAAAAATATAATTTAAGAGGAAAAATGTTGATCCTAAGAAAAGTAAGATTGAGCGTCCTATTTGTGTTTGTACAATAATACACGTTGAAGCTCTTATTGTAAAATGTAAGCATTCCATTGAGGCGGCTTATATATAAAAGGTAAAATTCAATTTAGAAAAGAGAAAATATTAGTGTAGTGTGGTCTCAATCTCAAATTGAATCACTTTTCACCTAGAGTTAAAAAGTGAATATACGAGGGTTCACTAGTTATGCTTTGATCTTTTTTAAAATAATTTTTGGTAAAGATCCCAACCAAATATGTCGATAAAACTTGTGAAATAATAAAGCAATTATTGAGCGGCAAAATGGTAAAAGTAGACCCCATTTTACTTTTTGCATAATTGAATATAAAATTCAAGAAACAAAACAATTTAATGATTGTGGAAATAAAAGTATGTAATATATGGACAATTATTTTTGCACAAACTAAAAAGCAAAAGCACACATTGATCAAGTGCATGCAGTCACCATAATTTAGTAATCTTTAGAAAATGAATATTCTTAACTAAATTTTAGTTTTGTTTCCTTTAATCTTGCACTATATTATGGCATAAACTTCAGTTGATGGTAGATCATCTTGACTTTATATATATCCAAGAAAATTTAGGTCATTTTCACATATGTAGCTATCAACTTCACCTTTCTCTTCTTCTATGACAACTACATGTGGCTCATACACAGAACTCTAGAATTCCCTACTCCTTTTTATTGTTAAATTTCCTTTGCTTAACAAGCTTGGTTTTCTCTGTTTTCTTCCTTGGGGTGTAAAGTTCTAAGCTTTTGAACAACTCCCTTTTTTTTTGTCACTGTTTTCATTTCATAATATGCTTTCTTGCCTCCTCTGTTTTGGTATCTTTTTCAGCTTCTCCTACAAATGATCTTTTCCAATTCAAAATTTGAACTCCTCTTTTGAACTCTTGAGTTCTTGAACTAGTTGGTGCCAGCCATATATAGGGTGTAAAAACAGATAAAGTTGTCTTCTTTTCTTGTTATTAGCAAGTTTTTACCCTCTTTAATTCCAATTCTTGGAGACCCTTTTGGATTCTTGAGCTAGTTGGGGAGTAAAAAGTCCAAAACAGATAAAGATGATAATGAAAAATTTGTTCTGGATTTCTTGTTTTAAGCAAGTTCTTGATTCTTGACGAAGAAGCCTTTAATTGAGGTGTAAAAAAATAGATGGGAATTATGGGGATGAAACATGTTTTTTGGATATCAATGATTTTGGGGTTTATGGTATTAGGAAAAGTGTATGGAATTGGAGCAAACTGGGGAACACAAGCAACACATCCATTGCCACCAAACATAGTAGTGAAGCTGCTCAAGGACAATGGAATTCAGAAAGTGAAGCTGTTTGATGCAGATTCAGATATCTTTAAAGCACTGAGTGGGTCTGGAATTGAAGTAATGGTTGGAATCCCAAATGAAATGCTTTATAGTATAGCTAACAGTTTGGGTGCTGCTGAGAAATGGGTTGAGAAGAATATCTCTTCATTTGTCTCTTCCAACAGTGTTGATATCAAGTGAGTTTCTTTTTCTTATTATTTTTGGGCTTTTTAGTTATTTTTACTCATGGTACAAAATATACAACAACAACTACCCAGTAAAATCTCACACGCAGACCTTACCCTTGACCTGATAGGGACAGAGAGACTGTTTCCGATATACCCTCGGCTCATGGTACAAAATATATTTACACAATAATTATATGATAACCTTTAATTATTAATAGCTGTGCGTTGTTGTTAGGAGTTGCTTCTTATTTTAATATCAACAGGTGGACATTTAATATAATAATATGAATGAATAAGATATCAAGCTGATGGTCTACACTTGTGTTTCCACAATGAGAAAGATGTTAGATGAATTCTTGAACCCTCATTCCTCCACCTCCCCCAAGTTAAAAAAAAAGAAAAAGAAATTAGATATTACCATGACTTGGTTGTTGCATTCGAAACCTCGAGTACTTGTCATGGACTCATAGTCATGTTGCAGGCATTTTAAAAAAAAAATAGCTCATAAAGGGAATCTTGAGAGAGCCGCTGACTCCAACTATTGTTCATGTATTGATCTATACTAGATCGGACCAACTGGCTTTCGCACCTCGTCTACATTCTTAACAGAGCCGTCTTAGCTTCTCATTTGTCAATGTCAAGCATACTTGATCCGAGTATGATAATATTTACTAAATCTGACTGCCATGTTGAAAGAAGTATACAAACAGAGAGACCTCTATGCAACTTTGACTTTTCCTTTGAGAGATTTTAACCTAGCTTGTTTAATTTTGGTAGAATTACGTGGGACAGTTTGTATCTAGTCTATCTAATGCTAGTCTCTTGATATACCAATAGCTGAGCTTTTTCCCTTCAGTTTTGCTAAATAAAGTTATTTCTGTCCAGATATGTTGCAGTTGGAAATGAACCGTTTCTATCTCAGTTTAATGGAACATTTCTGCCAACAACATTTCCAGCTCTTCAAAACATCCAGGCAGCCCTGATAAAAGCCGGTCTTGGCAATAGGGTGAAAGTAACTATTCCTCTCAATGCTGATGTATACGAGAGTTCAAGTGAAAAACCTTCAACAGGTGACTTCAGGCAAGATATTCGTGATCTCATGGTGAACATTGTCAAGTTCTTGAGTGACAATGGTGGTGCATTTACTGTCAATATCTATCCTTTTATAAGTCTCTACAATGACCCCAACTTTCCTGCTGACTATGCTTTCTTCGACGGATACTCAAATGCCATCGATGACAATGGGAAAATTTACAGCAACGTGTTCGATGCAAACCACGATACCCTGCTTTGGGCGTTGCAGAAAAATGGATACCCAAATATGTCGATCATAATAGGGGAAATCGGATGGCCAACAGATGGAGACAATAATGCAAACTTAAAGGCTGCCCAGAGATTCAACCAAGGATTCATGACTCACATTTCAGGTGGAAAGGGGACTCCAATGAGACCTGGCCCTATAGATGCTTACCTGTTCAGCCTGATCGACGAGGACGCGAAAAGCATCCAGCCTGGTAACTTTGAACGCCATTGGGGAATATTTTACTTCGATGGTACGCCTAAATACAATCTTTCCCTAGGTGCAAACAATGGAGGTTTAGTACCAGCAAATGGTGTTCGTTACCTGGCTCGCCAGTGGTGTGTGCTGTCACCCTCGGCTAGTCTTGATGATCCACAGCTAGCTGACAGTGTGGGCTATGCATGTTCACATGCTGATTGCACCAGCCTTGGGCATGGGACATCATGTGCGGATCTGGATACTCGTGGTAACATTTCATATGCATTCAACAGTTACTATCAGGAAAATGACCAGCTAGCTACTGCCTGCAAGTTTCCAAACCTTTCCATGATCACAAACACAGATCCATCATCACCGGGTGGAACCTGTAAATTCAAAATAATGATCCAAGCGAGTAGTCCTAAAAACCATAAGAGTAATGCGTTTACATCTAAGCCTGTCAATGTGATGCTTTTGGTTATAGTTTCTTTGTTGAGTGTTTTGTAGAACTTCTTGAGTTATTTATATATTCCTGTCATTTTGTGTTGAAATTGCCATCATATATTTGTTCTTAAACTTGTCTGTAACAATCTCTCAGAGGAAACCGCGGCTTTCACGAAGTGTAAACCTGCTGATTTCCTAAGCAGACAGATTTTTAACATTTTCATAATGCAAAACGATATATCCTACTAATCCTAATGTGAAGATGGAATGATAAAAGTAGTTGTATGAGTGTTTTCTTGACTAAAAATCTAATGCTTCTTTCCCTTTTCATCTTCTTTCTCCCTCGTACTTGAAGCACTTGTAATTGGGTCTGAGCATTACATAGCATAACAGTAATTCATAATTAAGAAGTACAAGACATAAGGAAATTAAACTTCTTATGGTCAACATTGGAGACAACGGAAGATAAACAACACGTTAATTTCATGAATTGTCACTCAACTCTTAAAATACTATTTCGGATGAACGGTGATAGAGCCTCAATATGGGCTTGTCCCGTTGGGTCAGCCCAGTCCAGCCCGTTATTTAGCAGGGCTGGGTTAGAATTTTTGGAACCCGTTTAAAAACGAGGCTTTTAAGCCCGGCTCGAATAAGCCAGTGGCCCGCGGGGCTTGACTGAGGCTGGGCCGGGCCGGCCTGTGGGCCTGATAAAATATTTATTTAGAATATATAAAAAAAAAAGTATACTGCCTTTAGATATGGAAAGTCAGAATTGGATTTTTACTAAGAGGAACCAAAACTTGATCTTGAGAAGTTTCAAGAGGTGATGTTGTTATGTATTGGAAGAACCATTCTAGAAAATATCCCGATCTTTCAATGATGGTGCGTGATGTACTTAGCATTCTTATTACCATTGTACCATCGGAATCAATATTTAGCATTGGTGGCGTGTTCTTACAAAGTACAGAAGTTGCATTTATTATGAAAATGTCCAAACACTTGTTACTACTTGAAATTGGCTGCACAGGTTTTCCCGAACTCAAACTGGTAATATTTTTTATGTGAATTTAAATATTATTAATTTTTAAAATTTAATTATTTTTGATATTTAACTAATTAATATTGCATATGAATTGTACATGAAAGTGAAGACGTTAAGACAACCTTGTCACAAGCGGATTCAAATGTGTTTGATGAAGATGATGTGTTGGATATCTCATAAGCATCATGAACGTTCTCTTGAATAGTTTGTTTTAGTTTTGACTTTTAATGAATGACATATAGTTTGTCTTTTACTTTTTTTTTTTTAGTATTTATTGTGATATATTGGAATAATATAAAAAGTTATCAAGTTTTACGTAATTTTTCCAATAAGATATTTTTTTATTTAGTTTTATGTATTTTTTCCAATAAGATATTTTTTTAACTTTTAAATAATTATCTTTTTTTAGGTCAGAACTTAAAGAAAAAATATTAAATTATATTTTTAAAAATGATGAGCCGGCCAGTGGGGGCCCGTGGCCCACATAAGGCTGGGGTGGGCTGACCATTATAAGACCCATCAAAATGGTGCGCTAGCCCAACCCAGCCCGTCAATTGCTAAAGCCCACACGGGCTGGACTGCGCTAGCCCGGTCCGACCCATATTGACAGCTCTAAATGGTGAGTTGCAGTTCACTCTTTTATGGCAGAGATGTCGCCATACCAAGAACATCAAGGGACGTCAAGCCTTTTTTGAAATTGGAATTTTATTGCACCACAGTACTTGTTAGCTTTAAATTTTAGTTATGACGTACTCCCTCTGTTTCAATTTATGTGAACCTATTTCCTTTTTGGTCCGTGCAAAAAAGAATAACCTCTTTCCCTATTTAGAAACAATTTATCTTTATGCATTGATTTATAACTATACAAGATATATGTACTTCATTTTACACCACAAGTTCAAAAGTCTTCTCTCTTTTCTTAAACTTCGTGCCCAGTCAAATAGGTTCACATAAATTGAAACGGAGGGAGTATATAAAATAGGTCTAAGAATACGCATTAGACTTGCAGATACTCAAATAAAATATCAAGTAAGTACTAAAAAATCAGGACGAGCAAAAGGAAAAGGAATAGATCTGCATGTGCGGACCAAAACGAAATAAGGAAGGAAAATCAAATCATACTTGAAAAAATACCTGTCAGCAAGCACAGAAGGAAGGAAAGAAATCAAAGCAATTTGAATAAAGAAAGAAGATGTATACTGAGTAAAGGAATCACAGATTGGAATCATTTACGGGAAGAAAACAAATCAGACGGAACCACGGAAGTGAAGAATATCAATCAACAACTGTCAACAATGGAAATAGAAGAGAAGATCAAGTTTCATAAAAGAGAAGATCAAGGTCAAAGAAACGCTCTAACCTTATTCTTGGAAGGAATCATTTAGAACTCTTTTTCAATGATCAAATTTCTTAGGTTGCGAACTCTATGTCATCATCACATCAATCAAGATCTACATCTACCAAGATCTAAGACGACTAGAAAGCTCATAGGCTATATGTCACGACCTGGATTCCCATCCTCGGGATTCCGATGACGCCTAACATTTCATTTGCTAGACAAGCCAACATTAAATATAATTATTAACCATTTTTAACAATTCAGATCATATGAACACCAATAAGCTGAATTGTGTGAAATGGAGTGAATAAACTAATAAACGATGAAATCCAAATGCAATCTCAGAAACGGTGTCACGAATAGACGAGCGTCTAGAGTACTACAAATAACAGTCGGAATAAAAATATAATTATCTAAATCAAAATAAACAGTTAAGATGATACAGTAGTCAAAACTGGGCGACCTCACTGAACGATGTCGGGACCAACTCCAGTATCTGCACAAGAAGTGCACGGTGTAGTATGAGTATAACCGACACCATGTACTTTATAAGTGTCGAGCCTAACTTTGACGAAGTATAGACGAGGCTATAATAGCCCGGTCGGTCGTCTCGAGAATTATAGCCATGTTCCCCCATTTACTGCTCATTTATGCCTTACAGTTGTTATGTGACTTGTCGGGGTAGTTGGATCGGGTTTAGAGAGGTTTCAGATTGAATTGAGACACTTAGTATCAAGGTTGGAAGCTTAAGTTGAAAAAGTTGACTGGATATTGATTTATGTGTAAATGACTCTGGAATGAAGTTTTGATGGTTTCTTTAGCTTCGTTGGGTGACTTTGGACTTAGGAACGTGCGGATTGTGATTTGGAGGTCCGTAGTGGAATTATGCTTTAAATGCGAAAGTTGAAAATTTAGAAGTTTGACCGAGAGCAGACTTTGTGGTTACTGGGCTCGGATTGGGGTTTTGGGAGTTTGAGTAGGTCCGTGGTGTCATTTGTGACTTGTGCGCAAAATTTGGGATTAATCGAACGTGATTTGATAGGTTTCGGTATCGAATGTAGAAGTTAGAAGTTCAAAAGTTTATTAGTCTTGAATCTATGCGTGATTCTTGATTTTAGTGTTGTTTGATGTGATTTGAGGGCTGGACTAAGTTTGTATGATATTTTAGGACTTGATGATATGTTTGGTCGAGGTCCCAGGGGGCCTCAGTGATTTTTAGAGGGTTAACAAATCAATTTTGGACTTGGGATGCTGCTGAAGAATTTCTGGTGTCCAATTGTGGTTTCCTTCTTCACGTTCGCGATAGGAGTCCCTCGTTCGCGAAGGGTAACTGGAGGCAGGTGAAGATTTGTTCTTCGTGTTCGCGAAGATGGATCCGCGTTTGTGAAGGTCTAGGTAGGTGGTGCAACGCGAACGCGTGAAGGGGGTTGCTTTCGCGAAGAGGAAGAGGAGGCAGATGGGACCCCACGCGTTTGGTCTACACATTCGTGTAGTAGGTATCACATTCGTGAAACTTGGGGTCAGTTAGGGCATAATGTTCGCCGGTGGAGCCACGCGTTCGCGTAGAAAGATTTTGGCCATCAAATGGAATTGTGCTACGCGAAAACGAGAAGAAATTGATACTTTTAGATCGTGTTGATTGTATAGAATTGTTTGTAGCTAGATTTGAGGTATTTAGAGGCCGTTATGCAAGGCAAGGGCGTGTTAAAGTAGAGATTTGCACGATTTGGAGTAAGTAACACTTCTAAACTTAGTCCTGAGGGTACGAAATCCCAAATTATGTGCTATGTGACTGGTGTTGAGGTGACATGCGTGTGGGCATGAAGCATAAGAATTTTGACTAGGTCGATTTTGTGGAACTGTATAGTTAAATTTTCTTGTTTTTAACAGTATTCTCATCATGCGATAAAGTAATTGTGTCATGCCCCAACATGGGGAGTTGTGGCTGGCACCTAGTGCCGTACTGACCCGAGCGAACCACTCTATAACTCATGATCGTTAGACGAAAACCAAAGCATACATAGGTCTAGTTGGATGAACTCATTCTTTATGTAACTATCATGGTCCAACATGGTCGTAACTCATAATATATAACTGTAAGTGGGAAAACGATGTATGAACGATCCATGGTACGTAAAACATGAGTACACACAACCTTCATGTCCTCTGACATACTGTACATAATAAACCTGTGTCTACAAAGACTAAGATTATGCAACATCAAATGGGACAGGGCCCGTACCTACCTATAAGTCTGTAGAAAAACTCTGACACGATGACTTATAGTCTCAGCTGCACCCCGACTGAAGTGGAGTCTTACCAATCATTCGTTGAATACTAATCTCGTCTACTATGAGGGATCGTCGAACTGATTACCTATACCTGCAGACATGAATGCAGCATCCACAACAAAAGGACGTTAGTACGAATAATGTATCGAGTATGTAAGGCGGAACTAAAACATAACAATAAGTCAATATTAATTAAAGAGAAGGGTTACCTTGGCAGATTTAAATATTTCAAAAATAAGGTTTTGAGTTCATAACAAAAAAATTAATTTTAGGAGCTCAGTGGGAGGCGAATATTGGAGAGATTTTCAAGTGGGTGATTAGGGTTAGTGATTCTTATCTAGTTTTGGTTAATTTCCATGATTACGCCCCGTTGATTTCATTATTAAATTAGTAATTTTGGGTGGAAAATTGGGGGGAAATGGAGAAAAGTTTTTAGGTCAAATATTGAGGTTTTGATTGAGATTTTGGCATCAGATTTTAGTAATTTGGTATAGGTGGACTCGTGGTCGCATGGGTGAACGGATTTTGTGACTTTTACCTGATTCTGAGGCGTGGGCCCGGGGGCAAATTTTTTAGTTGGCTTTTTGAATTTTAATTAAGAGCTTAGTATTTTCTTGTGGAATTGTATAAGAATCAACCTGAATATCTGAAGTGCCACCGTATATATATATATATATATATATATATATATATATATATATATATATATATATATATATATATATATATATATAATGCTTCTCTTTGAGACTATTATCCATATCGTATGATGCATGACTGCCCAACTGATCAGTGGTAACTGCCCCACCGACCGTCGCATTATGGTAAATGCATAACTGCTCAACTGGCTATACACGGCGGTAAATGAAGATGCATGACTGCCCAACCGACTGTAGCACGGTGGTAAATAAAGATGCATGTCTGCCCAACCGGCCGTAGCACAGTAGTAAATAAATATGCTTGATTGGCCAACCGGCCGTAGAACGATAGTAAATGAAGATGCATGTATCACTATATTATGAATATGAACATCTTTATCATATACCTCAATAGAGACTTAGGAACATACTTAGACATGCTTGAATATGAGTTACAAGAATGAATAACATAGACATCATTAACTGCTAAGAGTAGAACCACTTATGGAATAACATTACGTTTACGTATCATTTCTTGGATCATGCCAAAAGAAGAAACGATTAATCTTAACATACCTTAATTGCTCGTAGAAGATTGTAGACAACAGATCGAACCTAGATCAACTTCTTTAAAGGTTCCCGACACCCTACTTCACTACAAATTAATATTCGACTTGCTAAGATTCAGAGGACATCAATATAATAACCACGAAATCGATGGAGGAAGATTACAATATTTGATCTTGGAAGGAGCCGGAGAAAGTGAACTAAATTGATGTAAGTTGATATAGAGATGAAGAAGAGAACATTTTTGCATACGAGTCTTGTATAAGGCAGAAACTTTTCTTTCTAAAAGCCTTAGCTATTAATTCTCAAGAAGACACATCAACTAAACAAAATGATGAGTCACATGGGTTATAAGCATATAAAGGGGGATCATTTATTAAATTAAAGAAAATGGACTTTGATCATATCCACAGGGTTAATTAAATCCTCTAATAATTTTATTAATATAATAATATATAAATGTCTAATTGTATAACGACCCGGTCGGTCATTTTGAAAGTTAGATCCCCGATCACCTATTAACTACTCCCCTTATATTTGTTTCTGCTATTGTAACTTGCCGGGAGGTTTCATTTTTTGTTTTTGGAAGTGTTTGGGATACTTAGTCGCTAAATAGGAGCTTAAGCCTTAGGAATTAGACCGTAGTCGGAACTGTACGAAGATAACTCCAGAATAGAGTTCTATCATTTTCATTAGCTCCGTTAGGTGATTTTGGTCTTAGGGGCATGTTCGGATTGTGTTTTGGAGGTCCGTGCTTATTTATGCTTCAAAATGGTGAAAGTCAAAATTTTGGAGTTTTGGACCGATAGCGGAATTTATTATATCGAGGGCTCGACTAAGTTTTTATAGTGTTTGAGGATTGGTTGGTATGTTTGGTTGAGGTCCCTGGGCCTCGGGTGAGTTTCGGGTGCTTAACGGATCACTTTTGGACTTTGGGAGTTGGTAGATTTTCTGGTGTTTTGTTGCAGACCATTCTTTCATCGTGTTCGCGAGAGGAGACTCACGTTCGTGAATATGACCTTGTGGAGGGTGAGATTTTGTGCTTCGTGTTCGCGAAATAGGTTCTGCATTCATGAAGCACTAGGAAGGTTAGCCAAAGCGTTCGCGATGTAGATCCTGCATTCGCGTAAGAGGAATGGCCAGCTGGGTCCCCAGGCCCTTATGCCTATGCGTTAGTGATGTTGGTCCTGCATTCACATAGGGTTGAGTTGAGTAGTCTTCGCTTTAATGACAGGGTCATTGCATTCGCAATAAAGAAATCTGGGCCAAGGCAAGTTGTGTTTCGCGAACGCAAAGAAGAAATCACTGGGCAGTGCTTAAACATTTCAAAAACGAGGGTTGGACATTTTTTTATCAAAACTTAGTTTGGGATCACGGATTTGAACAAGACTTTGAGGGATTTTCAGAGATATCAATTGGATTTGGGACACTCGGAGTTGGTTATTCGTGGAAAGAGCATTGTGATGGATCGATTTGAGCTTGGTTCAATGTAAGTGGATTTCCTAACCTTGTGTAGGAGAACTCCCCTTAGGATTTGGTAGTGTTTTGATATGTGAGATCCATGTATGTGAGGTAACAAGTACGTATACGGGCTATTTGTTATAAAACTCCATTTTTCACTATGTCATAACATGTTTCTCTTTATTTGAACTACGCTAGCATTTGTAACTATCCTGTTTACTTTAGAATAGCATGATTACGTGTTTTAACTGCCTATTTGAACTCTGTACAACATGTTTACTGAAATTTCCTTCTTTCTTTGACTTGAACATAGACCAAACTGTAGGTTTTCTTGATGTACCTGTTATTTCTATTGGTTGAGCTGCATATTTACTTTGGGACTACGGAACGATATTCCGGGATATACCCATATTTTGCATGTTTACTTGGGACTGTGGAATAATGTTCCGGGAGATCCCTGATAATAGGCTATAATTGCATATTTTAGTCGCTTATTACACTCTAATTTACTGCACTTTAATTGAGTTTGAGCTTTAATCGCTAGTATTTTGTGTTTTACGCCTTGTAGGAGTGATTCCAAGCTCTGTAGTGTTATATAATAAAATTAAGTGATTTGGAGCTTTTAAGTCTGAGTAAGAGCTCAAGAAATTAAGCCGGGATTGGGTTCAGGGGTCAAATTTGATAATTAAGTACGAACGAAGACTCGAGTAGGCATATTGTACACTGTCTAGTAAAATAGACATAACTTTTTGCTCAGAACTCCATTTGGGCTCCACAATATATGGTTGGAAATCTAACTCAAAGGGCTAAAACTTTAGTATTTTATGTGTTTCCAAATTTCAAACAGAACAGGGTACAAAATGAGGTAAAACGTTCACTGCGTTCATCATCGCGTTCCGTGCCGAGGTTTGAGGCACTGCCTTCCGCGTTCGTCACCGCGGTCCACGCCGCGGCCGCGGCAGTCCAGACATGAAATATTATCCTTTTTCACATAGGATAAGGTATAATTATTTGGTCCCGACCCTACTTGGTATATATACGTGGAAAAATGGTATTTTGAGGAGTTGGACATATTTTTGACACGTATTTGACCTAAGGAGGCAGAGACACAATAAGAGCAATGCGGGAAATTCTTCAACAAGTTTTTACTTCCTCTTCTTATTTTTCGTTGTTGGTTATGACTTTTGATATTGTAGTTGTACATACTATTATGAATGGCTGATTTGTTATCTAAGGTTTTGGTGAAACCTGTTGGGGATGAATTGGTTGTTATATTAATATAGTTTTGAGTTGGTTGTTAATCTCTATTTGTTCAACTACATTTTAATTTTGGTTAATTGAAAGGATCCTCAATTAGACATTCCTATTTGTTATGTATCTGCTTGAGAGAGAGTGCATATTTAGGTAGTTGCTTGAACAATATCACTCTCGGAGTATAGACGAGAGTCAAAACTGAGGGTTTAGAGGTTGGATTAAAGATAACAATACCTCGGGTACAATCTAAGTGAACTGTAATGTGAATCTAGCTAGCGTAGCTTGAGAGAGTGCGTCTAGTAAATTATCATAATTGCTTGAGAAAGATTTATGGTTGTGAGCACGTGATTTTTGCCCGAAGCAAATTATTCCTAAAAATCCAAACAAAATGATTTTTTATTATTTTTACAATTTTTGTTGATATTTGTGGTATTTTTGTGTTAATTAGTTGCATAATAATTCATATTGAAAATACAAAAAATATACAAATGCATTAGGATTTTTTATTTTACAATTTTAGTAATAATTCATTTTGGGAACAAATAAAAGAAAAATAAAAATAGCATTTTTAGTATTTTAATTACTATAAAATATATATTAAATAAATTCTAGAATTTAATTAGTTTAACAATTTAGTGAAATCAGAAAACAAATACAAAAATACAAAAGAAAAAGAAAATACAAAAAATACAAGATACAATACAAAAAATATAAAAATAAAGAATTGGGCCAATATAAAAATTGGACTAATTAATAGCCCAAAACAAAATGAAAATACCCGCCCAAGCCCAAAAAATACCCGGTCTGCCCAGAAAGTCCAAACGACTCTGTTTAAATACATTTGATCTGAGCCGTTGAAACAACTGATCTAACGGTCAAAGTCTAATTTCATTAAGATAATAGAACGACGACGTTTTGTATTTTTAATCTGGGCCGTTCATTTAACCAATCTAACGGACGGGGTTGAATCTTCATAAAAATAAACGGTGTCGTTTAAGATGGCAATTGATCTGAGCCATTGATTTATTTCATCCAACGATTCTGGATTGACAAAGGTCTTTTAATATACCAAAAATATACACAAACCCTAAAATCATTTTATTTTCTTCTTCTCCCTCATCTCTCAGCCGCCCCCAAATCCTCTCCAGTCCTCGCCGGAACCCTACCGGCGAGAGACGACAACCATGCCAACCACCACCCAAATTACACCCCTGAACCGCCTCTCACCCCTGATCACCCCCTATAGTCCTTTTCCCTCAAATACCTCTGGAGCTTCTCGAATATCCCAACTAGTGTCGCCGGAACCCTATCTCCGGCGAACACTAGTTCACCCAAATCACCCCAAAATCATACTGTGATATCCCCTAACCCTCCTCAACCTATTTCTAAGAGCCTTGAACCCTAAAAGTCACTGAAAAGGCTCAAGACGTCAAAATTAGGGTCTGCCGGCGACCAAGTTCAAGAAAAATTGCCATGAGGCATCTGGGATGTTGGAGCCTGTTCATTAAAAGAAAAAGAAGAAAAAGAAAAGCCAAAGACTGTTTGAATAAAAGAGAAAAAAAAGCTAAGTTTTTCTTTCCTCCTTGCTTTTCGGTTTCTTGACTTGTATATCTCTTTGCATATTCTTTCTTTCTTAGTACGATTAGTTTACTAATTAGGGTTTGCCTTTTAAACAGATTGATTAGTTTTAGTTCTTAGGCTTTAGATTCTGATACTTTTAGATTTAAATTTTGATATCAAAACAGGATTTTAATGAATAACTTGATTAGTAAATTAGGGTTAATAAAATTAGTATAATTAGATTTTTGTTGGTTTTTGAATTTTCTAAATTTTTGATTCTGATATTTTGTTAGAAATAATTTTGTTACTTGTTAGTTTTAGGAATTGAATTGATAATAATTAGTTTGAATTAACTGTTCGATTGGTTATAACTGATTGTTAACTAGTTTCTGATTACATTTCATTTGATAAGTAATTAGTAGTTAATTCTGAAAATTAGTATTAGGGTAATTTTGTAAAATTAATCAAATTTAAGAGGTAAAAGGGTAAGGCAGTAGGGAATTTGGTAAATTTGATTGGGATTCAGGGGTAATTTGAGTACAGCAAAAGATTTAAGGGTAATAAGCCTTAGGAGGTAGGGGTAATATGGGCACAAAAAAAGGGTAATTTAGAGAATTCTGAATTGAAGTGAGGGCAAGATAGGAAATATACCAAGATAGAATGTTCTAGATGGTGTAACAGGTGTAATTCTTCATAAATAAAGGGTTAGTAATCGAATAACTAATAAACAATAAGGATAAAATTGAAATAAAAGATGGACTACTTTATAATTAACAAAGTTTGAATTTTTCTCCCTTTTTAACTCTATAAATAGGCACCCATATGCCTCATTTAATAAGTTTTAGCAATCTGAAATCTCCCTGAAATATTTCTGCTATTCTAGATCTTTACTTTCAAAATCTACCATTTCCAAAACTCAAAAATACCAAAAACAGTAGAAAAAGTTCAAAAAATCTTACTGTTCCATTAGTGTTAAATCAATTTGAAGTCTAATTGGATGATTCTGATTGTTTTGGTGATCAAATTTTGCTGAAACGATATTGAGTTAGTCGAGTACTTGGTTCTGTGGACTTCTATCACTGTTGTGGGTTAAATCTGGTTATTTGAAGCTGTGTTTGGATCTGTTTGTGCTGATTCTGTTGCTGTAGAGAACTAATTCACCTCTTTTTTCTGAATTTTAATCTCAGGTACACGGCTATTCTCCTTGATGTGATTTAGAGTTTGATCAATGAAAATCAGATGTCCTTTTGCTGTTCTAGATTTCTAGTATTAATGTTTGTATTGTAATTCAAATAAATTTACTAATTTATGCAGTGTTAACTACAATCGTGTGTATTCATTAGGATTTAGTTGAAGACTGTTTTACTTTTATGATTAGATTAGGGATAATATTTGATTTGTAATAAGTGCTCTAGTATAACCTTAGAATCTTGTGAGTTAATAAATAATTGTTAGATTGGAATTATTTCGAACAATCAGTTTATAATGAAAAATCTGGAAAAATATTTTATTGAGTTCAATTACTTTGATCAGCTTAGTCTAACTTTGAAAAATTAACAAGTAAAAATAACAATTTCAGACGTTTTCAGTGGCTCTAACATTTTCAGTAGCTGGATGTATATCTGTTTTGACTGCAAAAATTATAGCCTTACTTGAGTTCCTGTTTCATTAATATTTAGAACTCACAAATTAATAGATAAACAAAAAAATTTGAACGCAAAAGTTTAAAGGTTTCTTCATTAATTTCTGCGTTGCTATTGAATATACTTAGGATAGTTTTAAAAATCAGTTCGTTTGTTCAGTATTTGTGTTAAGTTCCAGATCAGTGTAAGGCCTACTGGCCTGAGGTAATTTTGGGCTTTGATTCACTTAGCACAAGCCCATGACAATACTCAGCCGGACTTGTGAAGGCTTGGGCTTGTTTAAGGCTTATTATCAATAGACTTTTAACGTCATATACGTATATTGGGCCTGTTATGAAAAAATATTAAAAAAAAATATTGAAATTGTTTATACACAACAAATAAGTGTTCATACAACAAATTAGTTAAGGCTTTTTTCTTTGATTTAAGAACACAAACAAAAATAGAAAATTTAGATACCTAATTTGGCCTTAATAAAAATGAGACGAGCCTTGCCAAATCAAGAATACACAATTGCGGGGCCCTCAATAATTGCTTACAAAAATATTAGAATTGGAAGGACTGTTTAGCGAATTTCACAGTCTTTCCCAAAGTTAATAAACACGTAGATGCTTTAGGCGCGATTGATAATAATATTACTTTCTTAAATACGGGTGCACGTTTATGTGACCCAAATCCAAATCTCAACGAAGTCGAAATGTGTTAAAAGCCACGGGCGTACTGGTACGGCGTGGTTCGAGATATATTTTTACGACGTTGCAATTCTTTTAAAAATAAATAATAAATACAATAAAAGCGGGTTATTAATATAAAAAAATAGAATATATATGAAAATCAGATAAAATCAAATACGACAGTTGAGCGATCGTGCTAGAACCACGGAATTCGGGAGTGCCTAACACCTTCTCCCGGGTTAATAGAATTCCTTATCTAGATTTCTGGTTCGCGGACTGTTAACAGAGTCATATTTTCCTCGGTTCGGGATTCAATCAGTGACTTGGGACACCATTAATCTTCCAAGTGGCGACTCTAAATAAATAATAATAAATCACGTTCCGACTGTCCTTTAATTGGAAAAACTCCTTTACGTCCTTCACGGGGTGTATTAAAAAATCGGTAAAAAGGAGGTGTGACAATGGTAGCTGGAGATTTCATGATTCATAGAGGCAACTAAGTCACAACTATAAGAAATATACAACCATGGAAATCAACAACGAGGGAAACCATTACCTTAGACCTTTATTCCAATTGTTTAGAATTCAAGCATAGTTATTTTTCAGCTGTTTATTTATTTCCAATCTTGTCTTCGTGGTAATATTAAACAGATACAGCTAAGCCTTAGTTCTCTATGGGATTCGACTCCGGACTTTTAGATCAAATTATATTTGCAGCGACCGCTTATCCTTTTTAGGACTAGAGTTGGGCGTGATCAATCCCCCTGCACATTTACTGGGACTATGAGACGTGATATATTACAAGTACTTTACTTTATTTTTGTAATGATCTAACAAACTAAATATCCAAAACCTGATAAGGAACTTGTTACACATTTACAAGACCTCAAGATGAGAAGGTTCCAGGTTGGGATTCAGCATGGAATATGATTAAACTCTTCAGAGTGGAAGGAACAGATAAGGGATCATGTCCCTACCAGTTCCCGGGGAGACTGTAGGAAGTCAACTCTCCAGCTGGAAAGTTGCTGCCTGCACACGCTACAGTGTAGGAACAGTGTTGCAGTCAATTTTCAGAGAAGAATTTTTACCTACCTTGCTTGCATCATTGTAAGTGATGTCACAAGGTATATATGCATTCAAGAGAGGCAAAAAACTCACTTGAACGCTTAGAGATTTTAGAAGAGCTCGCTCATGTGACCATTCAGCAAGCAAGTGTCAAGTGCTTCAACAAAGAACAAAACAACTACGGACCAGTTCCTACATAGAGTTATTATATGTCCTTAGTTGAGTTGTAACTTTGTAATAGTTTTAAACTGAAATTCTATCTCGCTAGTTTAATAAGCATTCTGTAGGAAACCCTTGTAAACCTTAAACCTGAATGTTTAAGTCTTGGCTAGAGTTAGTCAAGTTTCAAAGTCTTTGAAATAGAGCTATTGCAAAGTGGCTTGTAATAGGTGTGTCACACGTTATTGATAGATTAAGAGTTTAATTCCTAGATTGAATAGGTTGTAATCTGAAAGTTGCTCATTAGTGAAGTTGAAATCCTACAAGGATAAGTTGTGGTTTTTAATCCCGTTGAGCTGGAATATTCCACGTAAAATTCCTCTTGTTATTTAATTTCTGCTTTGTGTGTGTACTGTTGAATCTAATAGAGAACTTGGTTCTATATAGAGTTTGGTGGACCCTTATATTCTATCAATTGGTATCAGAGCAGGTTCTTTCTATCAGGTTAACACCTAGAAAGGATCCTCATGGCTACTCCTCCAAACATCGAAGAAGGACAATCTACTTACAGACCTCCAAGGTTCAATACTATGGGTGGTGGAAAACTAGGATGCAGGACTTCATTATGCCTAAATATTCTGAGTTATGGGATGTCATATGTGATAAATCCTTTGTCCATACAAAGAATCTTGGCGACTCATCTATAACCATTCCCAAGACGAGGAAGGAATTCAATGACGTTGATAGAAGGCTATAAAAAAGAATTTTCGTGCAAAGAAAATTCTTGTGTGTGGCATTGGTCCTGATGAATATAATAGGACATTAGCTTATCAATCAGCAAAAGAGATCTGGGAGGCTCTTCAGACAACTCACGAGGTAACAACTCAGGTGAAGCAATCCAAGATTGATATGCTCACAACTGGATATGAGTTGTTTAGAATGAAAGATGATGAATCCATCCAAGATATGCATACTCGATTCACCTCCATCATCAATGAGCTTCACTCTCTTGGTGAAAGTATTCCAAGAACAAGCTTATCAAAAAAATCCTTAGTGTACTGCCTAGTTCTTAGGAAAGTAAAGTTAATGCCATTACATAGGCTAAGGACTTGCAGACTTTGGCCATGGATGAACTTGTTGGAAACTAGAAAACCTATAAAATGAATAGGAAGAAGTACAATGAAAGAAGAGAGACAACACTGACTCAATGGCGAAGACGGGGACATGGCCTACTTGACAAAAGATTTCAGAAGATGGTTCACAGGAATGGAGGTAGTTCAATAAGGGGAAGTTCTAGCAAGACAAGAAATAATGATCTCTATCATAAATGTGGCAAACCATGACACTTCATCAAAGATTGCCCCCTCCTAAAGCAAGATCAGTATAATAACAACTTTGATAAAGCGGCCAAGAGCAACCAGGTTTGTGACAAATGCTTCAAGAGGAATAATGATGTTGCCAATGTTGTAAATCAAGCTCTTGCTGCATGGGGAGACTCCTCCAACAAATCTAAAGAAGAAGACGACCATGGTGGTAGTTCAATGACGGCAGTGGAAAATGAAAAAACTGAGTATGATACAATCTTTGCTTAAATGACTCAATTTGGTAACGATGAAGATGACGACGGCAATGAGGTAAACTTTCTGGATGTTTAATGAAATCTGAAATCCTACTCTCCTAAAAAGCTCATGTCATTAGAAAATGTGCTAATTGATGCATACCATAGTCTTATCACTGATAAAGATGCATTAACTATGGAACAAGGGGAAGATGAACAAACAAGAGATGACCTAGTAGTCATTGTATTTAATTTAGAAAAAACAATAGAGAACTTGAAAAAAAGAAAAGAATGCCTTAGAAGAGAAAACTGCTAGTATAGAACATGAAAGAGACGATCTAATGGTTGTTTTGGTGGACTTAAAAGAAACCATTGAGTGTGTAAGTAAATAAAAGGAAACCTTGATTGAGAGACTTGCTATCATTAAGCAAGAAAGAGATTACCTAGTAGTGGTGGTAGTAGACTTGAAAGAAACAATTGAGGAATTTAAATAGGTAAATAGGCCTGGAAACTCTGAAAAAGGAAAGGAAGTTGCAAGTGAAGCACACATTAAGCTTGAAAATGAGTTAAATTTGGTAAAGACTAGTCTGTGTGCTAAACTTGAGGAAAACAAATAGCTTCAGGAAGCACTAGGGAAAGTAAAGAGTGATCTTGAGAAATTGCTTAAGTGGACATGGTCCTTGGATGATATCACTGCCATGTACACCAACTCTGGGGGAAACAGGCAGGGGATTGGGTTTCAAAGGGAAAAGATTCCCTACAATCCTCATAGCAAGTATGTTACTGTACCTGACAATTGGCTATGTACGCACTGTGGTAACAATGGGAACCTCAAGGAAAATTGCACGGCCAAGGTTCAGTCTCATCACAGAAATAAAGTCTTTGCTGAGAGAGCAATCACTATAGAAGAACCTGGTCCATCAAATAGGAAACCATCAAATCGAAAACACAGTTTGCCTTCTTGGACTAAGAGAGCGCTCATTCATCCCTTTTTTCTTTATAAGGGACCCAAACGCGTTTGGGTTTCTAAATCTAGCCCTTGATTTTCGTGTGCAGGGTGTAGTGAAGGGGATCAGCCAATAATGACACATGAATAGCGGCTGCTCAAAGGACATGATTGGAAATACAATCAATTTTCCTTCACTGAAAATCCCTACAAGGAGAGAGTATACCCTTATGAAAATGGCTAAAAAGGGGGGTACGATCTAGGAGTTGGAAGATTTTGAGTCAAAGGAAGTAAGGTGGAATTCTAGTCCAGGATATGCACAATCTCAAATCATGTGACTGGTGAGGTGATGTTGCAACAAAAAGACACAAAAGTACTTATGTTTCTGTGATTGAGCTTCTACAAAGTGGAGACATATGTTAGTTGAAAGCTGGTGAAGACAATGCTGAACTATGGGACAAAAAACTGGACCATTGCAAGTTGTCTATCTATAAACAAACTGGATTTGAAAAACCTAGTTCGTGGTCTGATCAAGTTGAGTAACAAGTAACATGAAGTGTGCAATGCCTGTGCAAAAGGAAAGCATGTCAGATCTTCATTCAACCCCAAAAGAGGCAGACAACACTTCAGAACCAAGGATGAGATCTTTCAAGAAACTATGGCTTTTGTCAAGAAGAACCAGGTAAAGATAGAAACAAATGTGGCTTGTATTAGATCAAATCATGGAACAGGTTTGGATAACTCCATAAGTGGATGAATGCTATATTAAAAGAGAATTACCCAACCACTTAGCTTAAAGAACACCACATCAGATGGAGTTAATGAAAAGAAGAAAAGGAATCTTGAATTGGGCATAGTTAATATTAATTGATAAAGGGTTTGCAAACATCTTGACCAAAGCTGATAACTCAATTGAGGATATCTGGGTACAATTGTTATTTTCTCAATAAAGGGAAGGGTCAACTTTGAAAATATTATAGTGGAAGAGATGGAGGAATACTCATAATGTACTCGTCTCAAAATAGAATAGAAATAATGGTCAAGATAGAGAATGCCCATTGATTCTAGCAAGGAACTGGGTACCGCATCTACAACAACACAAGCTGAAAAATGAGATGTTGGAAAGAGGGTTTAGCATAAAAGCATCACTGAATCACTCATGTATCTCACTGCAAGTAGACTAGACATTGTGGTCAGAGTTGGGTTCTGTGCAAGGTCACAGTCAAATCCAAATAAGTCTCATCTGAAGGTTGGTGTAAGAATTTGAGATATCTTAGAGGATCACAGGACCTGGTTCTCTACTATTTTCCAAGTAATGGATAGGAAAAGCTCACCTAAAATGGGACATTCTCTGAGTTCCTGTCTTGTCTCATGAGGCTCAAGGAAGCAAAATTCAATAGCACTCTCAACAGCTGAAGCCGAATATATATAATCAGCATCCTGCCGTGGACCAAGCAACAAATTGGAAGAACTTAAGTCCAACTCAAGAGGGCCAAATACAGTGACTGGTGAAGATCAGGTTGCAGGCATCTTCACCAAAAGCCATGGGAAGAAAGCATTCTGAGAAAGATCGCCTTGGGGAATGATAAAACCCAACTGAGAACTTGGTTCCTTGTTATTGGTTATGAAAGTCATAGTCAGGTAAAAGCCAGTTAAAGTGTTTTCTGGCTAAGTCTAACTCACCTCTATACTCAGGTAGACACGCATGATGACTACAGAAGCAAATGTTGTAGTGCATGATGAATAAGGGGATAAAACTCACTTGCCAGACCTATAAGGGAACCTAGTTCTCGAATACAGGTTAGTAGCTTCTTTGTTCTTTCATACACAATTTAAAATGGACAAAACAATGCCACATCATCATCAGCGTGACACACTTTTTAAAGTTATGTCTCTTTAGCCAATACGTCACAGCCCAAACGTCACTCTTTTTCTAAACGATAATCTCCCAAAAAAGGGTGCCGCTATTTTAGAACAGGTCCCTCATCATAATTAAATCAACATCACAACCCTTTCTCTTCCAAACTCAAAATTCCATGTTGTCTTCCTCTTCTTAATTCCACAGTCCTTCGAGAATAATCTCGTCATGTTTGAAAATCAAGCAACCTTTAGTGTTCCTGAAAACACTGTGATTTAGTCCTCACCAGTTAGTATTTTAGCGGTGAACTCCTATCCGAACACAATCACTAGTCCAAACAGTGAAGAAGAGTCTCCTCCACACTCCACTACCTCTCCTACCCACTTCGAGTATACTTCTTATCTGAGCATGTCTGATAATGTTTGTCCTCCTCCAGTATCACCAGTCAAATAAAGTCAACGGGGTGAACAAGGTAAACAAGGGAACCTCATTCAAGAACCTTCAACTCCATCCATGGTTGGGCACTTGAGTGAAGATCTAGTGATTGTTCATGAAAAGACTGAAACCACCATGACAAGTTATGACTCTGTAGGTATCACTAATTTGTCTGTTTAAATCTCCATGGAACCACAAGATATGGACGAAAAAGAGAATACGTTTTCTATTGCGTCAGAAGGGGTCAATGTAGAGGAATGTGCAGAAGGGCTTGAGTGTTAGTTTGTATGAGTCCACCAAATAGTAGAGTACCTGGTCCTCTATGCGGTTATGCTGATAATGCTAATAAATCCATAAGTGAAAGAGACAAGGGATTTTTACGTGGAAAAATCCCACACAAGGGGAAAAAAACGACGACCTACACTTGTAGGATTTCAACTTCACTAACTTGTAATCTCACTATTACAAGCCACTTTGTAATAACTCTACTACAAAGACTTCAACTTGACTAACTTGTGATACTCTTACCACAAGCCACTTTGTGACTCTCTAGTTACAAAGACTTTAAACTTATGACTTAACCTAGTCACAACATAAACTCGGAAGTTTACGGATTTTGGTTTTCCTAAAACATAGCTTCTAAGAAAGCAAGATAGGAGTTACACTGAAGAAAAAATAACAAGATTAAAACTCAACTAAGGATACACATAGACTTATTATGAAACTGATCCTCTAGTGGAGTTGTCTTCTTTTTCTTAACACACCAGTGATTTCAATGTCGGATGAACACTTTAATGCTTGAGAGAATATCACTGAATGCACAAGTGAATATCTTATGCCTTTCACCATATTGTTATACAACAAAAGATATCACAATGGTGATGTCAGTTCTTGGTACACGCTTCTTCCTAATGAGAAGTGACTGCTGCATTGTCTGCTGCACTATCACATGTACAGTTACGGACAGACACTTTTGTGCAGTTGCATTCCCACTGTATAGTTGACTTGTACTTCTGTCAGAGAAGCCTAAGGGACCAGCTCCCTATTGTGTTCCTCTTTATAGCAGTTGCGGACATTCACTTTCTGCTATTACATTCCAACTGTACAGTTGACTTGTACTTCTGTCAGAGAACCCTAAGGGACCAGGTCTCTATTATGTTCCTCTTTGTAATAGTTGTGGATAGTCACTAACTTGTACTTCTGTCAGAGAACCCTAAGGGACCAGGTCACCAGGTCCCTGTTGTGTTCCTCCTTGTGGTTGTTCACTCATTTGTTGGAGATTAGACTGGACATTGTTCATTTGAAATATATACTAGGTAGGTCAAGATCTTTATCTGGTTCTTCATAGTAAGTTTGTTAGATCATCAAAATATAAGAAGCATAAGGCAAAGACATTAAAAATCCCATCAATTTACCCCTTTTTGATGGTGAGAAACTTAGGCATTGATAGTATTTGTTTAGAGCAGAAATAACTAGATGAGGTACCAGAAACTACACATGTTCCCCCGACCTTTTTCTTTTGATTACCCCTTAATTAGATCCTTTGTATTTTCTACATAAGTTCGCCCTTACCAAGTTCCCCCTGACCTTTTCCCCCTTTTGCATCATTAAAAGATACACAAGCATGCAATAAGCATAAGGAAGTCTAATGCAGTCAACTTATGCCACATATGTGAACACAACGTGATAGAAAAGAGAAGCCAAAGGAAACGACATTGTACATGTAACAAAAGAGGAGTTGTTTCATTAATATTAACAATGGACTGAGCAAAACAAGAGTAGTAATGGTGAAATCCAACATGCCATCACAAAAGACAAACAAAAAGAAAACAATAGCCACAAAACATTAG
Organism: Nicotiana glauca; assembly: GCA_026770625.1. Lineage (NCBI taxonomy): Eukaryota > Viridiplantae > Streptophyta > Magnoliopsida > Solanales > Solanaceae > Nicotiana > Nicotiana glauca. Next base: position 86,021 of record MU757272.1, on the reverse strand, counting down.
AGCAAAAGAGAGCTGGCTACTAAGAGGATCCTAGAGGAGAGGGAGGCTTGGTAGATGAGGAAACAATGGTTTTGAGAACCAGGTCTAGTCAGGCATTTACAGACAGTTGTTGTGAGCATGTGATTTTTGCCCTATAAGTGTATTACTCCCAAAGATTCAAAATAAAATAGTTTTGTGTTGTATGTGATTTTTGTGGATTTTTGTGTTGTTTTTCCCTTATTGTTTGTATCTGTGTGTGCATGTTTATTTGTTTAAATTAGTTAAAAATACAAAAATATTGCATTTAGGACTCAATTCTACAATTAGGAATTAATTAGTATTTGTGGGATTTTAGGTTTTTTTTAGTTTTAATTAAGAAATAATGGAAATAAAGAAAAAAGGAACAAAAATCGATTTGGGCCGCCTTGTTTTTGATCAAGATCCAGGCCCAAAGCACTGGCCTATACCCGGTCCAAACCAATCCACATCAGAGACGCCCAAACGATGTCGCTTTAACCACAAGTGATCTGGGCCGTTGATCTCAAATTGATCAATGGCCAGGATCAACCTTTCCCCAACCCTACCCGCCTGACCCGTTACCAAACCAAACCCGCCCCGTGTTACACTAAACGACCCCGTTTTGTGTAAGTAAACTGATATGGACCGTTGGTTTTCACCATCCAACGGCCCAGATTGTTGGTCGATACACACTATACCAAAAAACCCTAAAACCCCTCTTGCCCCGCCTTATTTCCCAAACGACCCCTCTCTCACTATCGTCTCTCTCATCTCAGAGACTAACCAAACATAACCCCAAGAACCCTAGCCAGCCGCCACCCTTCCCCTTCGCCGTAAACCCGGCGGCAATGATGCCGGTGACCACCAAACTAACACCATGGCACCCCCATCACACCCTGAACCCAAATCCACAAGCCCCTTGCCTCGAATCAACCTCCAGCTTCTCGAATCTTCAATCGAAGATTCGAGCCAAAACTTAACCAAACGCCAAACCATCCCAAGTTGATACCTAACACTCCTCTGACCTCCCTCATAACTAAACCAACACTGGTTTGGTTCGAATCAAGCCCAAACCATTTGGACCCCAATCCGAGCCCCAAGAACCCTAGAAAAAGATTCGAGCCTGTTTGAAGAATTTTGTTGCTCAGTGGACCTTAGTCGAAGTGTTCTCAGCTGAGAACACTCGATTAAGGTCCGTTTGGCCTCAAAAATTTCAAGTCCAAGTTGGTCCAAGTCCGTGTTTGTTCCTGATTTTCCTCTCAAGGTATTTCTTTTCTTTCTTCTATCTTTATCTATTTTTTATTTTGTTTGTTTAGTTGTGTTATTATTTTTTCATCTTTTTCGATTTGTTGTTAATTTTTCTATTCTCCTCCTGAAGACCTTTTGTTTGGTCGATGTTTGTTTCTGTTTGTTGTTTTAAATGTGCTTGTTATAGGATACATATTCGCTTCGATTAATATCGTCGAATAATTAGTTTCGCATTTTACCCTGTTTTGGCCCAAGAACTGTGAATCGCTGATTTGTATGATTATTTGTTATCGATTATGTGTTGTAATCGATTAAATAAATGTCGTCGATTAGTTATATGGGTTTATTTTATTAGAGCAATGGGACAGTGATGTTGTCAACGCTGCCTAGTTTGGTCCGAATCATTGCTTGATTTGAAATCTGATTTGTTTATGGCTAAGTTTAGGAGTCTGAATTGGTTATAGCTGAATTGAATTAGCTGCAATTTAAATAGAAATTTCAGAGCTAGTAGATTACCACCCTTGAACATGTGTTGAACCATTAGGGCAGGCCATAGTGTAAATACCCCCTGGCAATAACACTAAGTAATGGGAAGTCGGAAAACAATTTAGTTTAATATTAAAGGCTGGAAATGCACATGAAAATGGTAGTGGAACCTTCTGTACAGTAGGATATTCACTACATTTTGAACTTTAGAGGTTTTTAAATGTGAAGTCCCATGCCTAGACAAAAGAGAGTGGAAAGAAACAGAGGGAATATTGATGGACTGGTTAGTTTTAAACATTTCTAAATAGGCTGTAAGGAGGGTCTTTAGTTGGTTATATAAGGAAAATCTTGGGAATAGGTAGAGGGGTCGAAAAAAAAAATCAAGAGTCCTCCCCCCAGTTTTAAAAGAAAAAATCAGAATAGTGAAGGCAGGGCTGACATTTGAAATCAGAAGAATTTAAAAGAAACACTGTTCTATTACCCCTTGGCTAGAGTTTGCTTTCCAGCTAGCAGCTAAATTCAGCTTCCATAAGCCCTTTTAAAAGATTCGGAATAACAGTTTGAACTAGGAAATCCTGTAACACTATTACATTGATCTTGAGATCAGAAACGGTTTAAGCTTTCTCTTTTTTCTGTTCCATACTTGGGTGTTCAAGGTATTTGAAGGGGTCTGTTTTAGTTATCTGAGCTTGGTTTGTTTGCTGCCTGATTTTCTGGAATTGCTGTGGTTTTCTTAAGTCCTCTGTTGGGTTGAGTTATTCCTGGAATTCCAATTTGCTGCTGTTGCTGGTGTATTTGTTGTGTTGTTTATGCTACTGCATAGCTGATCTTTCCTCTCTCATTTTTGCTGCTAAAACTCAAGTACACAGCTCTAATTTTGTCTTGATTAAACTCGAACTGGAGTTTGGAGAAATAAAAAATGCTCATTAAGGAATCATATGCTTGTATCCCCTTTTGCTAGATAATTTGTAGCATCTGTTTGTTAATTAAAGAATGCGTCTGTATAATATTAGACTTTGAAGTTTGCTTAAGATCCTGGTTTTGTAATACTAAGTAGCATTTCCCCATTAATATGCGCATTCTGTAAACGTTAATGCTAGTTTTAAGTTGTTCACCATTTGAACTTTGCGTTAGTTAATGATTAGATGAGAGGAAAAATATCAAGTTTGAAAGTAGGCGATTCCACACCCGATAATGATTTACTCAAACTGAATATCGCAATGTAGTAATTAATTTCTCTATCACCATTCGGATCTACTTAATCCAATGAAACACACCCGGATAAATGTTCCTCTCTTAAATCTAGTTGATAGTAGAATTTGAGATGTATTAATACCGTAAGATAAGCGCTCATGCCTTGTTAAGAGCTTTCATTTGAATCAAGTGTTTTTCTTTCAAATTACTTAGTAGCAATTTGGTTTAAATCGGAATCATTTCGCACATTGTCGCTTCGCATAAATCAATTGGAAACAGCTCCAATGGACATTTCATATGAACGGAAGTGTTGTTAAAAATTGATAGTTTACTTTGCTCAACATAGATTAGAATAAGCGACCCGGGCATACTTCGACCCGCATACTCTCTAGGAACCCGGGTCCAGGTCAAGATCAGGCCCGTTTTATTTCAAATGTCGGATGTACAATTTTAAGTTAATAAAAGCGATCTAGAAATAATTAAAAGCACATGATTTATAATATGAATTAGAATCAGATATTTTTGCCATTTACAATAGTTTAAGCGACCGTGCTAGAACCACGGGATTCGGGGGCGCCTAACACCTTCCCTCGGGTCAACAGAATTCCTTACTTAGAATTTCTGGTCCGCAGACTTCATTTGGAAAGTCAAAATTTCCTCGATTCGGGATTTAAGTAAATCGGTGACTTGGGACACCTTAATTTATTCCAAGTGGCGACTCTGAAATAAACAAAATAATCCCGTTTCGAATATTATCACTTAAATTGGAAAAACTCCTTTATACTATCCCTCGAAAGGGGGCGTGCCCAAAGGAGGTGTGACAGCTCTGGCGACTCTGCTGGGGATAGGAAACCCAGAACCACTGGTTCAGGGTTTAAAAATTCGAGCTTTGAATAATTGTTGTACTTGGCTTATTTAATATCTGATTTTATTATATGTTTGTCTTAATGTGCTAAATGTTGCTTCTACCGCTTTGATATTTCGTGAACTGTTTATAAACTGTGCCGATACCCACCTCTCTTCTGAGTCTTCTTGAATTCAACATCGGGCATTTGCTGGACATAGCCCATCTTTCTTGAGATAGCCGAGGTGCTTGGAACCCGGTGAAGGATTTAGTCAGACATGTTTTAGGCGGGGAGAACCACCAGTTAAGCCGGAAAGCCATGCTACCGGTACACTGACCCTCCTCGGCTCAAGTTGTCCGCTCGAGTAAGCCAGTCTAGATACTTTCTCCAACAGGATGTTAACTTAGAATAACAAAGCCTCATGCCGGATCCCTAGTAGGAACGTTTGTTTGCATCATGTGCATTTTGACTTAGGAGACTCAACACAGGGGTTGGGTCTGTCTAGGACAGGTGTACCTGAAACAAAAAGACCACCATGATGCATCCTGTTTGTGCATTTATTTGTTTCGGACCTGCATGCTGACCGACTTATTTTTTTTAAAAAAAAAAAATGAAAAAAGGAAAGGAAAGAAAATCGGTCTGAAGAAAAGAGAAACACCAGTGTATAGGGTTACGCGATTTAATCACATGTCTTGAAAGTGCCAAATAATACTGAAACTCTGGTAAATTTTGAAGAAAAAAAAAACAGATGAAAAAAGAGGTCTCGTTTTTCTAACAAGGTAGTTTGTTTGGTCGAACTACGCAAGTTTGATTCTCACCGGACGCGAGATACGTAGGCAACCCATGTCGGGCTCAACTAATGTTGCTTTTTCAAAAAAAAAAACAAAAAAAACAATAAAAAATGTTAAAGGAGTCCTTTAGTCAAGGTAACACCATTTTTGGGAAAATAGCCAAACGCTCCGAAGGGGCGCCGAAGGTCTGGTTTCGCAAAAACAGTACCTGCGTGTCATACCGGATTCTGTTACACAGCCTTCAAATCTTCTTCAAGTGCTGAAAGTCCGTGTTAACAAGATCAATTTTTTTTAAAAAAAAATAATAATAAAAATAAATAAATAAAATAAACATTTTTCTCTTAGGTTTAGAAAATCTTAAGTTTTATTTTTATCTTTTCTAGGATCAGCATGGCTCCCCCGCAAAGAATTGGTCAGAAAAGGGCAAGAGACGAGACGCCTCCCATGTTTATGATTCGAGATAAAACCCCGGGCCTTCTCTGTGATTGGTGGGCTAGTTTTGCTGCTTGGGAAAGAAATCAAGTCTTCAAGCACCTCAAGTTTCTCCCAGAAATTATAGGAATTGAGCCGGACAAGGGTCTGATTGGGGCTTTGGTGAGTTTCTGGGACTCTACAAATAATGTTTTCAGATTCAAAGATTGCGAGATGACACCCACTTTAGAAGAATTGGGCGGGCTCACAAGATTCGGGAAGGATCTTCACAGGAAGAAACCCGCCGCTCCCAGGAAAGTGGGTGTAAATAACTTTTTGAAGAAATTGAGCCTCCGTCGAGTCCCAATGGATTGTTTAAATGAAGGATGGGTTCCCTTGGAATATCTTTACGACAGGTTTAGTGACAAGGAAAGATTTGAAAAATTCTCAACCACAGAATTTGTCAACCAATTAAGTTATGATGCCTGGGGAGATTTGAGAACCTTCGCCTTCATGATTGCTTTTCTAGGGACCATGGTTTTTCCCGAACGTGATGGGCGTATCAGAATTCGTTTATCAACAGTGGTCTCATACTTGCAAAGTAGCGAAGAACACACTATTCTTCCTATGATCTTAGGGGACATTTTTCGGGCATTAACTCGATGTCAAGAAGGCGGAGATTATTTCGAAGGGTGTAACATCTTGCTGCAAATGTGGTTCATAGAGCATCTCTATCATCACCCGATTGTGATAAATTTCAATGTAGATTGGCTGAACTACATTCGTTGTCATCCAAGCAGGGTTGCACGTTGTAATCTTCCGAACGGATTGAGAGTCTGGAAAGAATCGCTTAGTTCCCTGAAAGCGGACAAACTCACTTGGAACTATTATTGGTTCCCTTCTGCTAAGGTTATGCACATGTCAACGTATCGCCCGTTCTACATACTAATGGGTTTCAGGGGTTTCCAGCCATACGCCCCATTACGCGTCATGCGCCAGTTAGGGAGAGAACAGAAAAGGCCCCCGACCGAAGATATGCGTCCGTTCATGTGGGAATTCACAACAGAGGAACTCCCAAGAGAATCTTATGCACAGAAGGTATGGTTTGGTAGTCGACTCTCTGACATCGATGAAATGGTTGATGACCGGGAACGAGGAAAAGTAAGCCTCGCATATCTCGAGTGGTTCCACAACCATGCAATGCCCGAACAAAGAGCAGAAAGGTCGGTAAAGTATGCGGTCGATTGGGAAAGGGAGATAGAGTCCAGGGTCGGGAAGGCTAAAAGCGAAACGGCACGAGAATTTCAATCTCGTATTGACACCCTGAGAGAAGATAAGGGGATACTAGAGGCCGCCATGGACATACAGCAGGCTGATTTCGATCAAGAAAGGGCTGATTGGGCGCATGAAAAGCAGGAACTCCAAGCCCTAATCCAAGAGATAAAATTGATCGCAGAAAGATCAAGGAGGAGCCGGGCTGATGAGTTACTCATAAATGACTTAGAAAAGAAAGCCCGTGAACATCGGGAAGACTTGGAGAAAGCAGAGGCTGCTCTAACCTCAATTCGGACCAGATGGAGGAGGGCGGCACACCAACGAGCACTTCATCTGCAACAGATAAAAAGAGATTATGAGGAGATCGTCACAGACCTAAGGGAGACAAATACCACTCTCAAGGAGCAGTTCTTCAAACAAGCCCGGGATGTCAGGACGGATAGAGACCGTTGCTACAACTTGATGGCACGGATGGAAAAACAAGTGGATAGGCTCCTGGACCAAGTCACCGGCAATGCTCGGATATTGGGGACAAAGAATCAATAGATAGAGCAACTGCTTAGAGAAAAGGATAGGATCAGGGCTAGAATCGAAGAAATTGGACACTACATCACCATGAGATGCCTAACATGTGAGCAAATGCCCCGTACCACCCTTTTTTCCTCAGTTATGGGATATGTACACCAAATCATGACAGAGCTGAGAAGTCTGCAAAGGGATCTCATGCCGAAATCCGCAGCAAGGCCGAACAACGCCTCACGGACACAGAAGTTAAAAGCTTTGGAGCATGCTTAGTAGAGTCTGTATTTTTCTTTTAAGAGTCTGTTTGTCCTTTAAAGTTTGTATTTCCTTCTTTTTACGTTTTCCTTTTTACAAATGTCTTATCTTTGTAAGCAGAATTTTGTGGTAATAAAAAGTCAAAAATATATTCTATCTTTCATTGTACATACGGCCAGAACTACGCTCGGTCTGATTCATGCGGGGACATGATACGTAGGCAATCCACATAAGATTCGACCACCACTAAAGAGAAATAATAAAAAGAAAAAGAGGAAAATAATAATTAAAAAAGGGGGGTGGGAGGAAAAGCAAAGGAAAAGAGCATAAAGATAAGCCAGGATGATGCATTGCAACCAATTCCATACATGTAGAAATCCACTTAACTATATAAGTGCATCACACCCCTATGTGAGATTACTTATCTGTTATGTGTTTCAAACTAAGCGTTTGCTTGTTGCGAGATCCAGGTTTTAGAGCAGGATGTTTGGTTTTGTGGTAGTCTGGCCTCACATTCATACTTTACGAGGTCGAAGGGAAGTGTCCAACCATCCGTCGCAAATTCGAGAAGAAGTGTTCACACTTACTTCACGAGGTCTAAAGGAAGTATAGGAATGTCTTCGAAAATCACTCCGCCAGCAATCCCTCTCTCAGAAGAGAGTTCAATCACAACCGTCCCAACTTCCGAAT